>JAOPFK010000039.1:0-123887 GCA_026122265.1 Ammodytes dubius
TGAAAATCACTGTAACATGTTTTTAAACAATTCATAGTGTGCAGAGGGAATTACTTCAACCAGCCATTTTTTTCCCCGGTAATTACCGGACAACGGAAACTCTGCCTCATAAGTGATTCAAGATTCAAGATGGTTTATTTGTCATTAGGGATGGGAATTGATAAGAATTTCACAATATTGCTTATCGACCCGATTCCTTATCAATTCTCATTGGGTGAGAGAATAAGTACAAATTAGTTTGTTTGTATCTGATCTAGCTTCTTCGGGCTGTGCCCGGCCAGGCCCCGTGGCAGACCCGGCCACCAGATGCCTGCTGGCGGGCCCCCTTTCTGGGCCTGGCTCCATACGGGCATCCTCCGGGCAGGGTCTCTCCTTCTCTAACTTCTTTTTCGTGAGGAACTCGGGGCAGAGCCACTACTCCTTTGCGTCGAAAGGAGCAAGTTGAGGTGGGTCGGGCATATGGTAAGGATGCCCCCAGGGCGCCTCCCTACGGCGGTGTTTCAGGAGCGTCCAGCTGGAAGGAGGCCTCGGGGAAGACCCTCAGTCAGAGCTGGTCAATGTGGCCCGGGAAAGAGAAGTTTGGGGTTCCCTGCTCAAGCTGCTGCCCTCGCGACCTGACTCCTGATAAGTGGTTGAAGATGATGATGATGAAGATATGAATACAACATAAACAGGACGTAACCCCAGAGCGCAATACAGGGCAGGCGATATCATTTAATAAAACTAAATAAAAAAAAGCGATATGTACAGATGTAAATGCTAACTTATGAGTGGTTAACATCATAAATATGTGCAGCATGAATATTTAAAAGTAAACCGACATTTTTTAACAGATGTTAACTGTTGTTCAGTGTGAGGTGGTTCATTGCACACAAGGAAACAACACTGTTGTGATTCACTCATTGAGCATTAACACTAGTGGGGGAGAAGGCTGAAGGTTTCCCTTAGAGCAAAGGGCCTAACCCTAAATCTTAAGGGTTTATTCTCTGGTGTGCATGAAACAAAAAGCATGTACACAACAACACTAAGCAGCACCAGACATATTTAGTAGGGCTGTCAAAATTAACGCGTGAACGCAGGGTGATTAATTTCTGGAATTAACGCGTTAATTTTTTTAACGCATTTAACGCATGTACAGAATGATCCGCCCCGTGCATCCCACCCGCCCTACACTACAGTCACTAACGTTGTGGCTGACCCAGGATCAGTAGCTGCGCGCGGCCAACATAGCGGCACGGGAGGAAACAAACGTCTGCAGTTTTCAGGTGTGTGTGATTAACCCTTAGTTGGTCCATTTTACGGACATTTCATTTTTCTTTTTTTGGATAATTTTGGCTGTGTTCATGCATATGGCATGAAAACTGGTAAGGAAGTGTATTTTTATATGATAATGTTATTTCCAGCTCAGCTCCTACAGTAAGGCTAAAATACACTGTATACAAACAAGAGTTACATTCAGACTGCTAAGGTCCATAAAACGTCCATTAACACCCATTCAAACACCATTTTTTCAACACACTGCCATTAAAGCATAATTGATGCATTTTTTTATATCTGGGTGTCAATCTGGGCTTCTACCTTGGAATTGATCATTTTTACTACTCTCCACCATGTTACGTCATTATGACCATATTTGGCATATGGAGAAAAAACAGGCTATTTCCACTAGATAGCACTGTCACAATCCCCCCTTCCTCTCCTTTTAGCTTTAACCCTGAGGAGTGTGTGTGTGTGTGTGTGTGTGTGTGTGTGTGTGTGTGTGTGTGTGTGTGTGTGTGTGTGTGTGTGTGTGTGTGTGTGTGTGTGTGTGTGTGTGTGTATCCATGACCTATGACATTATGAGCAAAAGGCTAGTGGTTTTCAAGTGGCACTGTTTTCATTTACTCTGAATCCTCCTCCAGAGCTGGGATGTTTCCTCTGACTTTCAGTAGTGGAGAATTCAGTTGGCCCCACCAACACCCATACACAGAGATATACTCCTGCAGCCACTGGAATGGTACAGGGACCCACCTGTTACGCGTTAATGGAGGTTTCAGACAGTGGTTGCGTTCTGAATCTCATACTCTTTCTTTTTTCTATTCTACATACTACATCCGACGATAAAAAGAATCTAGTTAGGATGCAGTAGGCATACTATTGGGACATACTTTACTCTCTTATTTCATCATAACATTGCGCCTTGATCTTGCCTCTTGCCTTTATATCCGTCGCATCCCCGTTTGTTTTCATATGGAGGCTTCGTCGATGTTACGTCACTTCACGTGCGCACTGGATTGTGGGTCAGAATCGCCCAAATAGGATGCACTTTTCAACACTAACAATCTTGGCCGCATGAAGTAGGACATCCGGGTACTTCTAACCATCCTAAATCTGGCCATAAGAATCGGGACATCCTAAATCTTTTTTCTACATACTATATAGTAGAAAGTATGCGATTCGGAACGCAACCATTGTCTGTGTCAGATTCCTATTACTCGCTATCAGAATCAGACTCCATCACTGTTTCCAAAGCTTTATGTACTTCTTGTGTAAAGGCTCCCTCCATATTGCCAGGTAAGAAATAACTAGTTCCACAGTTTGCTTTGTATAAACTCTGGTTTCAATGGCAGCTGTGTAAACAGCTCAACGACTTGTTATGTGTCTCTGACGGCTGCACCTTTGATGTGATTGAAGATGGCCCATGTTTTAACTTATTTGAAGCAGTGCACTGCACATGCTTGTGTGTATGGACCTCAGGTAGGTGTGTGTGCTGTGCATTTATACAAAGTCATCTTTAGAGGGATTTTGAACCTCTGCATGCAAAACTACACATGGAACAGAGTGAATGAAAACAGTGCCACTTGAAAACCACTAGCCTTTTGCTCATAATGTCTAGGTCATGGGGATACACACACACACACACACACACACACACACACACACACACACACACACACAAACTTTATTTAGCCAATGATGTCCCTGTTACACTGTTCTTGGCCCATTCACTGTTCACTGTTCACTTCTGGATAATAACAAAAAGAGTGGAAAATGTGCATGGACTGCAGGTGAGGTTATTTTCCTAACACAAAAATTCAATTTATGATTAGTACTGATGTTGGTTTAAAATTCAAGCCTAAAAAAGTTGGAAAAATATCGATGTATAATATTTTTTATAGCTACCTTTTTCAAAAGTCCATTTTACGTACCTTAGTGGTATGAGTGTCAGTTTATTACACTGTACAAAAAATAATAATGCCTAAATATCTGTGTTGCTGCTCAGCATTGACATATCCCAGGCCTAATAATTCAATACAAAAAAAATTAGTTTGCATGTAGTATATTGAAAATAATAAACATTTTCAGTTTTTTTCCTCCAAAATACGATGTCATCATGACCAAAACCTGGCAATTAAAAGGTTAACATCTTTTAAAATTCATGACTATTTTATATTAATAGTTAGGGCAGATGTAGGGGAAAATAATTGGCAAAAAAAAGTTAAAAAAAAGATTGTATAACATTTTTTATAGCTACCTCAATGAAATGTCCATTTTACGGACCTTAGCGGTACGAGTGTGAGTATTTGACACTGCACAAAAAATAATAATGCCTGAAAATCAGTTTTGCTGCTCATCATTGACACATCACAGGCCTAATAATTCAACACAAAAAAAATGAGTTTGCATGTAGTATATTGAAAATATTTCAGTTTTTCAGTTTTTTTCATCTAAAATACGATGGCATCATGACCAAAACCTGGCATTTAAGGGGTTAACATCTTTTAAAATTCATGACTATTTTATATTAATAGTTAGGGCAGATGTGGGGGAAAAGAATTGGCAAAAAAAAAGTAGAAAAAAAATAATGTATAATATTTTTTATAGCTACCTCAAGGAAATGTCCATTTTACGGACCTTAGTGGTACGAGTGTGAGTATTTGACACTGCACAAAAAATAATAATGCCTGAAAATCAGTTTTGCTGCTCATCATTGACACATCACAGGCCTAATAATTCAACACAAAAAAAAATGAGTTTGCATGTAGTATATTGAAAATATTTCAGTTTTTCAGTTTTTTTCATCTAAAATACGATGGCATCATGACCAAAACCTGGCATTTAAAGGGTTAACATCTTTTAAAATTCATGAATATTTTATATTAATAGTTAGGGCAGATGTGGGGGAAAAGAATTGGCAAAAAAAAAGTAGAAAAAAATTAATGTATAATATTTTTTATAGCTACCTCAAGGAAATGTCCATTTTACGGACCTTAGCGGTACGAGTGTGAGTATTTGACACTGCACAAAAAATAATAATGCCTGAAAATCAGTTTTGCTGCTCATCATTGACACATCACAGGCCTAATAATTCAACACAAAAAAAATGAGTTTGCATGTAGTATATTGAAAATATTTCAGTTTTTCAGTTTTTTTCATCTAAAATACGATGGCATCATGACCAAAACCTGGCATTTAAAGGGTTAACATCTTTTAAAATTCATGACTATTTTATATTAATAGTTAGGGCAGATGTGGGGGAAAAAAATTGGCAAAAAAAAAGTAGAAAAAAAATAATGTATAATATTTTTTATAGCTACCTCAAGGAAATGTCCATTTTACGGACCTTAGCGGTACGAGTGTGAGTATTTGACACTGCACAAAAAATAATAATGCCTGAAAATCAGTTTTGCTGCTCATCATTGACACATCACAGGCCTAATAATTCAACACAAAAAAAATGAGTTTGCATGTAGTATATTGAAAATATTTCAGTTTTTCAGTTTTTTTTCATCTAAAATACGATGGCATCATGACCAAAACCTGGCATTTAAGGGTTAACATCTTTTAAAATTCATGACTATTTTATATTAATAGTTAGGGCAGATGTGGGGGAAAAGAATTGGCAAAAAAAAAGTAGAAAAAAAATAATGTATAATATATTTTTATAGCTACCTCAAGGAAATGTCCATTTTACGGACCTTAGCGGTACGAGTGTGAGTATTTGACACTGCACAAAATATAATGCTGAAAATCAGTTTTGCTGCTCATCATTGACACATCCAGGCCTAATAATTCAACACAAAAAAATGAGTTTGCATGTAGTATATTGAATATTTCAGTTTTTCAGTTTTTTTCATCTAAATACGATGGATATGACCAAAACTGGCATTAAGGTACATCTTTTAAATCATGATATTTTATATTAATAGTTAGGGAGATGTGGGGGAAAAGAATTGGCAAAAAAAAGTAGAAAAATAATGTATATATTTTTTATAGCTACCTCAAGAAATGTCCATTTTACGGACCTAGCGGTACAGTGTGTATTTACGCCAAAATATAATGCAAACATTTGCTGTTTTGAACATCACAGGCTAATTCCAAAAAAAATGAGTAGGAATGAAAATCAGTTTTCGTTTTTTTCATCAAATAGATGGCATCATGACCAAACCGGCATTAAGGTAACTCAAATCTGATATTTATGTTAATAGTGGCAATGTGGGGAAAAGAATTGGCAAAAAGTAGAAAATATGTTATTTTTTTATAGTACTCAAGGAAGCATTACGGATAGCGTATAGTATTTACACTGCCAAAAAATAATAATGCGAAAATAGTTTTCGCTCTATTCCTCACTGGCATTTAAGGTTACATCTTTAAAATTCATGATATTTTATATTAATATTAGGCAGATGTGGGAAATTGAAAAAAAATAGAAAAAATAATGTAATATTTTATAGCTCCTAAGAAATGCATTTTACGGACCTTAGCGTCGAGTGTGAGTATGACATGACAAAATAATAATGCTGAAATTTGGCTCTTTGACACATCCAGGCTAATCAACACAAAAAAGAGTTGATGAATAGAAAATTTAGTTTCAGTTTTACTAATACGATGCACACCAACCTGGCATTTAAAGGTTAACATCTTTAAAATTCTGAATTTTTATATTAATAGTTAGGGCAGATGTGGGGAAAAGAATTGGCAAAAAAAATAGAAAAAAATTATGTATAATATTTTTATAGCTACTCAAGGAAATGTCCATTTTACGGACCTTAGCGGTCAGTGTGAGTATTTGACACTGCACAAAAAATAATAATGCCTGAAAATCAGTTTTGTGCCATCATTGACACATCACAGCCTAATAATTCAACACAAAAAAAATGAGTTTGCATGTAGTATATGAAATATTTCAGTTTTCAGTTTTTTTCATCTAAATAGATGCATCATGACAAAACCTGGCATTTAAAGGGTTAACATCTTTTAAAATTCATGATATTTTATATTAATAGTTAGGGCAGATTGGGGAAAATGGCAAAAAAAAAGTAGAAAAAAAATAATGTATAATATTTTTTTATAGCTACCTCAAGGAAATGTCCATTTACGACCTTAGCGGTACGAGTGTGAGTATTTGACACTGCACAAAAAATAATGTGAAAATCAGTTGCTCTCATCATTGACACATCACAGCCTAATAATTCAACACAAAAATGTTGCATGTAGTTATTGAAAATATTCAGTTTTCAGTTTTTTTCTCTAAATACGATGCATCATGACCAAACCTGGCTTTAAAGGGTTAACATCTTTTAAAATTCATGATATTTTATATTAATAGTTAGGGCAGATGTGGGAAAGATGCAAAAAAAGTAGAAAAAAATTAATTAAATTTTATAGTACTCAAGAAATGTCCTTTACGGACCTTGCGTACAGTGTGATATTGAACCAAAAAAGGGCATTAGTATATATCATCACACAATCGTGCACACCAAACTGCATTTAAAGAAATCTTTAAATCAGATATTTTATGAGGAGATGTGGGGGAAGAGCAGTGGTACCTCAAGGAAATGTCCATTTTACGGACCTTAGCGGTACGAGTGTGAGTATTTGACACTGCACAAAAAATAATATGCCTGAAAATCAGTTTTGCTGCTCATCATTGACACATCACAGGCCTAATAATTCAACACAAAAAAATGAGTTTGCATGTAGTATATTGAAAATATTTCAGTTTTTCAGTTTTTTTCATCTAAAATACGATGGCATATGACCAAAACTGGCATTTAAAGGGTTAACATCTTTTAAATTCATGAATATTTATATTATAGTTAGGGCAGATGGGGGAAAAGAATTGGCAAAAAAAGTAGAAAAAAATTAATGTATAATATTTTTTATAGCTACCTCAAGGAAATGTCCATTTTACGGACCTTAGCGGTACGAGTGTGAGTATTTGACACTGCACAAAAAATAATAATGCCTGAAAATCAGTTTTGCTGCTCATCATTGACACATCACAGGCCTAATAATTCAACACAAAAAAAATGAGTTTGCATGTAGTATATTGAAAATATTTCAGTTTTTCAGTTTTTTTCATCTAAATACGATGGCATCATGACCAAAACCTGGCATTTAAAGGGTTAAAATCTTTTAAAATTCATGAATATTTTATATTAATAGTTAGGGCAGATGTGGGGGAAAAGAATTGGCAAAAAAAAGTAGAAAAAAATTAATGTATAATATTTTTTATAGCTACCTCAAGGAAATGTCCATTTTACGGACCTTAGCGGTACGAGTGTGAGTATTTGACACTGCACAAAAAATAATAATGCCTGAAAATCAGTTTTGCTGCTCATCATTGACACATCACAGGCCTAATAATTCAACACAAAAAAAATGAGTTTGCATGTAGTATATTGAAAATATTTCAGTTTTTCAGTTTTTTTCATCTAAAATACGATGGCATCATGACCAAAACCTGGCATTTAAAGGGTTAACATCTTTTAAAATTCATGAATATTTTATATTAATAGTTAGGGCAGATGTGGGGGAAAAGAATTGGCAAAAAAAAAGTAGAAAAAAATTAATGTATAATATTTTTTATAGCTACCTCAAGGAAATGTCCATTTTACGGACCTTAGCGGTACGAGTGTGAGTATTTGACACTGCACAAAAAATAATAATGCCTGAAAATCAGTTTTGCTGCTCATCATTGACACATCACAGGCCTAATAATTCAACACAAAAAAATGAGTTTGCATGTAGTATATTGAAAATATTTCAGTTTTTCAGTTTTTTTCATCTAAAATACGATGGCATCATGACCAAAACCTGGCATTTAAAGGGTTAACATCTTTTAAAATTCATGACTATTTTATATTAATAGTTAGGGCAGATGTGGGGAAAAGAATTGGCAAAAAAAAGTAGAAAAAAATTAATGTATAATATTTTTTATAGCTACCTCAATGAAATGTCCATTTTACGGACCTTAGCGGTACAAGTGTTGCACTAATATTATAACGGGCCTAAGTGTCTAATATGTGACATCAACAATAACGTCGGCTACACACAAACACACACACACTGTAGCTTTGAGGGAACTGGGGGGGGTGGGGGGGGGGGGGGGGTTTGGACACAGGTGCGGACCTAGGGTGTCTGGAAAGTTATACCCAGGGAGGGATAAACGCACTACAATCGCAAAAGGACTCACACTGGTGTAAGGGGATGGGGAAAGAGGCGAGGGGGGGGGTTGACAGTGCACAAAGGTGTGGATAGGGCCGAATCAACCATAATGCAAACACTACAAAAGAAACAATTTGCAAGTGTAAGGAAAGGTACCTTTTATAATCCATAAAGCGACAACAAAACCACCGCTGCCAAGCAGCTGAAGACATACACAAGTAAAGCAGTTGACTTTGCAACACTAAACACAGAGAGCACTCAGAGACAACCTCTCACTACCTCTGAAGGTGAGACAATGAGCAGCACAGAGCACTGGGGTCTCAGGGCATATATAATCTCTTCACACCTGGGTTCAATCAGCCAATCAGTGCACACACACCTGATTGCAGTGAGGAAATCAGTCAACATTCTCACGGAGGCGAAAGATTACAGTAGCGGAGGAAACAGTGGATGTACCGGTACTGCGCTGATCTGCTTGTATCACAGGTTTCACTTCAGAGGTGTCGACCAGAACACCACTTTAACGGAGATAAAGCGCTATATAAGTCCATTTACCACTTATGTCCAAAAACATCAGACTATAAGCATGAGACGAGGAGAGGAGGAGTATGTTTTATCCGCTCTTTATTTTCCTTCTTTCACAGACACAGCAGCATAGATCGCAGGAAAAGAAACACAGGCTTAAACTCCGCTCGTGAGGAGACGTTACAACAGCTGTTGCGACCCGCGAATCGTGGCCGGGACTGCATGTAGGCTACTTACTCACATACGGGTGATTCACATAAACTCAAATAAACACGTTTCACATGTGGAATGATCGATTACTGCGGCAACATGCACGCTCACACATCTGATCGAGGCAGAAGAGAAAGGAAACTTAGCCTACTAAACAGACTCTCCGGCCGACTGACGTCACGGCCTAACTGACATCCACACTGAATAAAATACATCTTAACACACTGTAAGAAATATCAAAGACTAACTTGTGAACTTTGGGGCCTTTTACACGCACACACACACAAACTGCAATCAGGTTGTATTCAGGAATGCAAAACCATGGATTCACCAAATACATGCCATTATAGTCTATGCTATATTTGCTCAAAGACATAGGAATAGAGACAGCCAAATTGAAGTATGGTGTGGTAGCATATGTTTTAGTTGATTATAATTTGTTTGCAGTATTTACACCATCATTTGAATGTTCAATGAATAAAAAACTACATTTAAATGTATATATTCTGTCCTTTATCTTTCAATTACAGAAAAAATGGTAATTTTTTGGGCCATTTCGAATGGTGGAATCGTGATTAATCCACAGAATCCTGTGATTAATCTGATTATTATTATTTTGCCCTGGTGAGAGAGAGAATATTGGATTTATATAATTAGCTAGTTGATTGTTAAAAAGTGATGGCGTGGGGGCGCCCTTAGCTCAGTTGGTAGGGCCTAGCAGCAGACCCAGGTTCGATTCCCACCCAGGTCGTTCTCTGCATATCACTCCCCTCTCTGCCCCATTTCACCTCTGTCTCTTCACACTGTCAATAAAGCATGAAAAATGCCCAAAAAATTAAAATAAAAAGTGATAGCATGCACTATGTAACGTTGTGTGTGTCAGAGAACTGAACATTTTCTAAGGTTTATTCTCATAACTAACTAATCAAACATTCCACACAGGAAAGTGTGATCACTGGAACACTGTTCAAGTAAGTTCCTGAAAGTAACTGTTGCAGATTTGTTTACATATTCTAGACGTTTGGATCGTTGGGTGCCGCAAATAATTTTGTTCTGATTTACAATGGTAGAATTATTAAAGTGTGTAAACTAAATGCAGGCTCTGCATATGTAAACAAATCCCCCTCACCTAAAACTGCATAGTGCACCTTTAAATCCGGTTGCACTTGGCTTTACCTCTTTCAAATAGCCAAACCATTGTGAGTGACTGCTGCTGTGTCTAATCTCACATTGTGGGAAACCTTGGCCCCGCAAACGTAATGTCTGGATCATGCTACAAACACTGCCGTCTTTGTATTTTCCTTTCACATAATCACATGAACAATCTGACCTATAGTACATGTTAGTGGCGGTAATGCTAAATGGACTGGATTCAAATAGCGCTTTCTCTGCAAAGCCTCAAGAAACTCTTACGCACTTTGCAATTTTTTGCCACACACACATGGCTGTCGCATCGCTCGTCAATGCCACTTTTGGTCTTTCTGTAATAGTTTTTGCACCATATATAATCTTCTATTATTTATAGGCAAATCAGGTTTTTGATTGGTAATTGCAGCTTGAAGGACACATTTATTTGTGCAACCAAAATGAAGGGCATTTTCCCCGTCTTAGATAGTCTTTCACAGACAATGTAAGATAACTACTACATATTTGTCCCAAAAAAACTTGAAAATCTCAAGGATGCACACCCTCGTGCTTTGTGCAAGCCACATCTGGAAGCTCAGGCCGATCTGACTAACAGTGAGAAAGATCGCCCTTACCCATTGCGCCAGGGGCGCCCCCACCCCCACTTCTTTTGAGCATTTTTTTTGCTTTTACAATATCACATTCATCGGCAAAATTACAATGCTGCTTTATTTTTATGTTTTAAATTGAGAAATACATATTTTCCGGAACTGTCAATAACCTCTGTATTTAAATAAATACACCCCCCCAACCAACCACCACCTTAACTAACACATTTCCTGCTGGAAAGACTGCACACTTAGCACAAACTTCTCTTTGATTCAACCATTGAGGTTTCTCTACTCATTTCTTGTCTGCGTCTTGCTTTTTAAGAGGCAACAGCATCTTAATTACTCTGTCTAATTAAACGGTTTAAAGTGTTATTGAAATCACATGCATGCACGTACGTACACACACAAAACTCAAAACATCCCCTAAACTCATCGAGTGTAGTCGAGTATTATTTTTCATTGTATTTATTAATTATTCATTATCTTTTTTAAACTCCAAAAGCTGATTACCCTGCACTGCAGCACACACACAAATACAAACAGGGACATGCACACACGCGGCTGACGGCCTGTCAGAGCTGCTAGCTGTTATTCACAGAGGAGCTGCCTCAGCTACGCACCATGGGAATTAACAAACGCTACAAGGAATTAGTGTTTCTTGGAACTGTACAAATGAACTTGTTCATGCTCCGTCTCTCTGCAATGCATGTTTGCTCCTTGATACGACTCCATTCGAGTGCTTTGTGTGTCTGTGTTTGTGTCTCCGTAGATTACCAGAAATTAGGCATGGCAAAGCCCCAATGTCAGACACATTTCTCTGGGTGATTTCGTCCCGACAGAAACAATATAAGGAAGAGAGACAGGGCCAGCTGCACACACACAAACGCACACATACACACACAAAACATGCATGTGTCTACGAAGCAATTGTGGTATTTCCTGAAGCAGATGCACACTCACTCAAACACACTTCACTTCCAACACATCTCTTTTATTGTAATGTCTTCCTCTAGGTACTACCTTTTCTTTTTACAGGGCAGACTTGTAGTCTTTCTCTCTCTCTCCCTTTTTGGTCTGTAATATTCCCTTATCCACTCACAGACTCCTCACCAAGACATCACATGTTCAGTTCAGTTTAGTGGCCATGTAGCTATAAACGAAATATGAACAATAACACTGTAGGTGTGAAGTGGGATAATATCACAAGGCACTGTGCCAGTATCCAGTGACTAAACAATGCATGATTAGTTTGAATTAATTTTCATTATCTATTTACCCTCCCAAGTCAGAGCAGCGTTGTGCATCTTGTGTAGCTAAATGCATAACTACATACAAAAAACATTTTCCCTTTCGTCTTAACAATGCCAGAAATCATTACTTTATTGGCAATTTGGCAAAGCAGTTTGTTGATGTTGAAAACCGTCCAGATGTGCTCAGTAATGATTAATTTGCTGCATCTGAGCAAACAAGTACCGTCCATATCCAATACATTCTGCTAACGTATGCATTGTTCTGCTTAAAGGCCTACTTCACCGGTTTGAATATGAAGGTGTATTGAATTCTGAGATCCTATGTAGTATAAATGTGCGAGAAAAATTGAAATCGGTTCATCCTAGCCTGAGAAAAGGCAGAAAGAGTGTTTTTTTAACCCTATATTTCTCCT
This sequence comes from Ammodytes dubius, assembly GCA_026122265.1. NCBI lineage: Eukaryota > Metazoa > Chordata > Actinopteri > Uranoscopiformes > Ammodytidae > Ammodytes > Ammodytes dubius. Next base: position 12,565 of record JAOPFK010000039.1, read on the forward strand.
TCTCGTGACATCACAGACAGAGAAATATAGGGTTTAAAAAAAAAACTTACCTTGTAAATATTACTGTGATGTCTTTTACTGTGACATCACAGTAATATTTACAAAGTAAGTTTTTTTTTAACCCCTATATTTCTCTTTCTTCAATACACCTTCATATTCAAACCGGTGAAGTAGGCCTTTAAGTATTGGATTGAAATGCTCAACTTGAAGTAAAGTCATAATTAATTCAATACAATAAGGAACAAATAAATCAGAAGCAAGATAGAGCCAACTGAAATAATGAAATATAATTAAAGGCGAAACACTGCAAGCAAAAACAGTTTGTACAAGCAAAAGTAAATTTTGAGATTTTTTGCTATTTAGCTTCCCTAGCATGTCATCATTCATTCTATCATGAATCAAAGGCCCACAATGTACTTTACGTTGTTTACGTGACTAAACCTTGTCTGTTTGCGTATTTCCAGCGCCTGGTAGGCAGAGTGGGTCACAATTACTCGTAACAACACAAAGACAAACCTAAAAAAAAAAAAAAAAGATGAACAGATAGATAAAAAGTATTCAAAATCTTTATAGTTAAAATGATTCCCTAGTGTACTCATTCTTCTAACAGACTAAAGTATAACTTGTAAAAAAAAAAAAAAAAAAAGGAGAAAGGATCACCACATCACCTGCCTTGCCTGACAAACAGGAAGTGATGCGTGGCCAGCCGTTCCAAAAAGGAAAGAACGTTCATGGCCACACTGGACAGCTCATGGTGATAATAGATTTAAAATGGCAGCCACACCTGTGACACCAAAATGACCGCTCTCGCTTAATATGTCACCCACTCATGCCCCACGTGTGATGTTACTTCCTGCACTGGCGTCTGATTCAAGGACGGTTTGGACACTGAGGCTCCCAGGAAGCTGTCTGTTTCCTGACCCAAAAAGTCCAGGGCTTTGGTAAAGAAGAGGATGTGTGACACATAAAAGGAACAAAATACTGTATGTGGATTTAATGGAGATAGTGGAGGACTTTGCAGTTGGTGATAAATTTATGTTTTTGTTTTTAATCCAGGGAAAAGTTGATTCACAGCAATGGTTTCCGTGGAAAACCTGTTTCACCTAATGTGACCACTATTCTGTTTCTGACCCATGTTGCGTTATGAAAGGCAAGAGCATTTAAAAGGTGGAGTCAGCAATTTTGGAGAACATTTATTGTCAAATGATTAAAATCAGTAATAATAATATCTCCTACACTGTAAAATGTGATTACATGTTGCTAGCTATGGTGGGCCCCCTTTGTTTACATACCTTTTGTTTACAGAACGGTTTGTTGCCCAAATGTTACATGGTGGACCCTCTAATTTGAAAAGATCTTTCTGACATATCCACCTTCCCAATGTACAGCCATCACATTGCCATAGAATCGATCCAATTCAGTGTTACAATATTAACCAATCACATCACCCTATTATTATACTTCTTAATGATGTTGTATGCCTGTGGTAGTGTGTGTGTGTGTGTGTGTGTGTGTTGTGTGTGTATTGCTGCATCTGAAGAAGCTTTAGTACAAAAAGGCCCATTAAGACATTACACAGACATAACCCACCTCCCCAACCTCTTATGGACCACAAAGTGGTTTTGTTAAAGGATAAGACCAGCCTGTGTAGTGGCAATGCCATGGATGGGGGGATGGAGGAGGGAGGGCAGGAAGATGGGGTAGGAGGCCAAAGATGAGGATTTGATAAACACCCACACACTAACACACACACACACACACACACACACACACACACACACACACACACACACACATTTTTTCCTCTGATGACCAAAGTCTGGACACGTCGGTACCAGCAGCCTGTGTTTGTAGGTGTTGGGTGTGGAAATGAATAGGCTGAGAAAGCCTTCAGCTCAACACTGTCCCCACATGGTGGAGTAGAGAATGACACAGCAGGCTGCTGTAGTTGTGCTGTTGGTGAAAGGTTTCCTCTTCAAAAGCCAAGAGCCTATACTCATATCCATTTCACTCACTCAAACGCATCATTCTTTTCAATCCATCCACATTTCTGCCTTCTTGACTCCCACATTATGTTCAAAGTTATTATACTTTACCCACAAAGCTGTCTCACTAGAATACATCGACATGGTGTAACTTCATTTGACTTGATTAAACTGGATTGACCAATCAACACTCTGGAAAAGTGCAGTCAGTCTTCCTACAGGGTCCTCACAGGGACAAAAAGACCCGCAATTACTGTCAAGTGACGGATAGAAACAGCCTAGCTCAAAATAGACAAGCCCAGAGAATTTACCCAGCATGTGAACCTCACTCACTCACTCCTCAAATCCTGAGACTGCTCCATGCTTCAATCTGTTGTAACTGTATGGAAAACTTCACCAGATTTTACAAGTTCTATTTATCAATAGACATCAATGGTGTAGTGTTGCATTCGCAAAAATGTCATTTATTGTATTTCCTTGCATTTCCATAGACCAATCGACCACAAAACATAATAGAAGTGTACTAACTAAATTAATAAATTGATTTAAAGCTGCAGTTGAGAGTTTCAGCCGTTGGGATTCCAACGGCTGTTTTCTCAACGCTCTACCTGCTGTAGCTCCTCCCTCCGAACGACAGCTATGCGCGTTCATGTTGCTCCTAATCTGGCGCTTCATCATTTTGTGTCAAAAATGGTTCAAAGCGCCCAATGCACCTAGTGGTTGGCGTAGATCAGTGGTTCTCAACCTGTGGGGCGCGGGGGGCGCAAGACACATTTAAAAAGAAGACAAATTCCTTAAAGAGGACCTATTATACTTTTTCGACTTTTATGACCTATAAACGTTGTTATAATGATTTATAGTCATATTTAACCATACTTAAGTATCAAATAATGACTTGCATGCATTTAGACGTATTCCCTGCTGACCGTCTGGGGTGGCTGTGCAGAGCACTAAACACCAGGGCAGCCGGTCAAGAATTCACTTGTTCAAATTTCCGGGATTTGTTGCATAACAATTCCGGATTTTTCCATGTATGGTAATGCTGCAACGTGCTCAGTCACGCTCCGGCCATGCCCCACCTGCCTGCTCATATCTGCCCGCGCGCTGCCGGAAGGTAACCAATCACAACGGAGTGGGGTTTTCAGGAGGGGGATGAGGGGGCGGAGAAGCACAAAGCCGAGTGTGGACAGAGGCTGTGTTCGGAAAGCCATACTAACGTCCAACTCATACTCATGTTGACTTAAATTTGAGTATGCGAGTTTGGGTATCCGAGAACTTCCCGGATGAGTACTAACTTCCGTGAAGATTTTGGGTGTGGATCGATTGGATACTTTTCCTACTCAACCGCCCCACAATGCACTGGGTCAATTCTAACCGTACAGGAAAATGAAATATTTTCGAGCAAGTTGCTAGGCAACGACATTGTTTGGGGTCCACTATCTGACAAATGTACGTGCAGTCATTCATAAACTCTTACAATAGATAAGAGATGAAGATAAATACCTAACAACATTAGAATTGTTGGTTCCACGCTCGTCCAGCTCAACTCACAGACAGCTGAGTGCTGTCTGATGAGCCGGACAGAGAGCGTCAAAGGGATCCTCCGCCTCAAAACATAAAACGTGTAAAATGCAATGTGTGGCGGAAACTAACACCCTGAACACACCGTCCCCACCTTGAAACATGTTGGTGGCAGCATCATGCTGTGGGGGTGCTTTTCTTCAGCAGGGAAACTGTTCAAAGTTCATGCAAAGATTTATGGAGCCAAATACAGGGCAGAAAAGCTGTTAGAGTCTGCAAAATACTTTAGACTGGGGCGGAGGTTCACCTTCCAGCAGGACAACTACCCTGAACATACAACCAGATCTACTATGAAATGGTTTAGATCAAAGCATATTCATGTCTTAGAATGGCCTAGTCAAAGTCCAGACCTCAATACAATTGAGAAAGACTTGAAAATTGCTGTTCACAGATTGCTTTCCATCCAATCCGACGCTGAATCTGAGTTTGAGCTATTTTGCAAAGAAGAATGGGCAAAAAGTCAGTCTCTAGATGTGCAAAGCTGATAGAGACATACGCTAATTGACTTGCAGCTGTAATTGCAGCGATAGGTGGTTCTACAAAGTATTGACTCAGAGGGGCTGAATACTTTTGCACGGCACACTTTTCAGTTTTTTATTAAAACCATGTACCATTTTCATTCCACTTCACAATTATGCACCGCTCTGTGTTTGTCTATCTATCACATTAAACCCCAATAAAATAAATGTGCAGGTAAACAAGCCACCACACATTCTAGTGAGACAGAAGTGATAATTGAGTCGGATTACTTTTGTGTGACTATAATTAAATTTTTAATGAAAATGTTGCATAGTCAACCTTTAAGGAGATTATTCTCATGTCAACTTTTCTTCCATCATAATATCTGTAACTAACTGCTCTTCACTCTCACTGCTCCCTGACAGCCACTAGGTGCTAAATTTAGTACAAGCACACAGCTTTTAGTGCTGACATGCAAAAAGCCAGAAACATTTCAAGTATGAATCCGAATCTGAATGACAAAATGCCTGCACTCAGATAGACGCAGCCAGCAATGTTACATATTCCAAATCTGAGGAGGGTTATGGAGTGAATAAATCATTCAGCATTCATTTATTGCCTAATATTGTTAAATTATTGATAACTGTTAAGTGAAGAGTGCTTAATGACTTTTAGTTCCCGAAACTGAAAGTTAATTTAGGATGCTTTCACACATTAAAGTCTGGACTTAGGACTATTTTTTTAACTCCCCTGTAAGGATTTGATCCCCGTAAGTTTGGTTTCACATTGCAGTTTTGCCAGCGCATTAAAGAACTTTCCATGACATACCAACGTCTGTGTTTTTCACCTACATGGACTGGTCTCCCTATTAGAGTGTCCAACATTATCTCTGATAAAATCAGTAGTTCTACTTCATACCTACTGACCGCTTTCAGCACTGGATGTTCCATCGTGCGCATGCGCAGGTCGAGTAATCATACTAAAACAGTCACCCGTGACACCTGGGTGACCCGGGAATATGTATATATTCCAGAAGTCACTCGATGATCTGTTCCTTCTCTCTTCTCGCGGACTAGCAGGACACAAACATTGTGTGTGATAATATACCATTAGCAAGTAGCTTTGTAACCTAAGGGTTGGTGCCTCGATTTGACATCGTCCACCAAAGGATGCGACTTGCAAATTGTTTTTCACTACAGCTGCGGCCGGTCAGGGGTGAGTAAAGTTTGCACAGCCTACTAATCAATTTACGATTTAATTAATTAATAGGCTAATTAATTTTGCCGTTATGTTAAAGCCTCTACGAGTAACATTTAAATATCTTTTAAACAGCCTCATGTTTCCTCTCATAATCATAAATTACCTTTAACAGCAAACGAGACCATCAGTGTAAAGAAAGACGTTTTTATATCGTTTTTATTACTGCATTTGGTCTGGTCGCACACCCAGTCCGATTTTCGGTTTGCACATGCATGGTCACATATTCGTATTGGTCGCAGATTTCAGTGTAGCGCAGCAACGTGATTTGAGAAGCCTATCCCTCCAGGTAAGGTAAGGGGAGCGGGACCCTTGTTTGAGACAGTTATTTGTCGTCATAATGACTGATAACGGGGCTGAACAATCAAAGAAGAAAAAAAGAAAATGCAATGAAGAAAAGCTAAAAGGGAGACGGGCGGGAAGAGGGTGTTGCCAAGCAACGTGTACCCAATTTCACGGGAGTGAACTAGACTGCAGTGTTTACTCCTAAATGAATGAACGGTACTAAAACAAAGTTTACTTTGCTTCACCATCATTAGATGAAATCTGAAATAGTAATTATTTACAACAACATAAACACATTACTTCATCATGATCCATACAAACTACCGTGTCTCGTTCATTCACTTTCTGTGAGGACACGGTATCTTTCAGCTCCCTGCGAGTTGTTAGTGAACCTGCATCAACTCATTGCAATCAGGTGTGTGTGGCACTGACTGGCATTAGTTGATGCAGAGTCACCAACCACTCTCACGGAGCCGAAACGAGTCCGGTGCCCTCACACTCAGTGCGTTTACATGCAGACTCATAATCGGGTAACTAAACGAATAAGACTTCAACAGGACTTTTAAACTGCATGTAAACACCTTTATCCGATCTACTTCGCACACAAATCGGCACGATAACGGACAAGAGATGTCGGATAAGAACACCTAGATAAGTCGTTCGTTGTCGGCATTCTCTCTGCATGTAAACAGGGATCGGACATCGCATACCGGACTTCTCGTTCTGTGCTTGTGTGCCTGCGCGTAATAGGCTACACCATGGGTTGTTGCAGGAAGAGAACCGGACGTGGCTCTTTTTAACACTTGTTGAAAGCATGGTTGAAAGGGCTACAGCGCCATCTAGCGTAATGGAGACAGCCATGCATTGGACATTTATCCGATTCCTGAAAGGCCATGTAAACTCAGACAAGTGACACGGTCCGTTAAGTGTCTAGTTCGATATATGTGATAATCTAATCTAGTTGTGCCATGTAACCGCACTGACTGTCAACATACGGACATGCACTATATTGCGTCCTACTCATTCGACACTCGCACTGCCGGTACGCGCTAGAAAACTGCTTTAAGACAGCTGGCGTCGTAAAAATACTACAGCTTTAGTCCAAAGGGGCCGCCAACGGACAAAGTTACTCGTGGCTTTAAGCGCCCATAATTGTGTTGCCTGCTTGGCCTCCCTGCAAGCGGAAGATGGCCATAACCAATGCCCTGCATGTCTCGGGGTTGAGCACCTGAGAGAAGCAGTATCAGATAATCCATGCATGAACTGTAGTTTCATGCCTCATGCACTGAGGCTAGCTAGGTTGGCTGAGGTGGAGGGCGGACCAGGCTTGCCCCCTTCAGGTGTTGGTCCTAGTGGCGCCATGCGCCGTTCCTCTGCAGTTGGGGGACCCTTGGCAATCTAAGTGGATACGCTGCCTAACGATGTTGCTCAGATTAAAGCCCTCCTACAGAACCTCCAGCCAGCTCAGGGTGTACCAGCCCTACGGCTGTGAACCTGCCTACCCAGAGGATGATGTGCATCCTGTAGTCTCTTTATAGAGGAAGGGGAACAGTTCGACAAGATAGCGTCCCTTGCCTCTCTGCCTTTCTCCCAGGGGTCTGTGGCCGGCTCGGCTAGAGGGTCGGTATCCGGCCGTGACACTGTTGGGCCAGCCGTGCTTATGGCGCTGGCAATACTGGGGATAGATGAAGCTCCTGTTTGATCTGCACCTGTAAATGCCTTTTTTCCGCAGGCCGCTCAACCCTCCGTTTTCGCTTTGCCCCCTTCTGAACCGTACATCACGGAGCTTCATAGATGCTGGCCGGATGCAAAGGCTCTATCTATCTCATCACACTAGTGATAGCAGAGCCTGGCAGCTAAGCACAACGCTGGAGCTAGTGGCTTTGACCGGTTAGCTCCGATTGAGCCGGCCATAGCTTCCCTGGTTGTCTCCTCAGATGAGGCTCTGAGAGCCGATGCGTGCTGCCCTCGGCCCCAGTGCCGGATTACCTCCTTACCAGGAGTTACAACATTGCTGCCCGTGTGGACCGTCTTGGGAACTCGCTGTTTCACATCATTCTGGCTTTGTCTCAGACCATACAGGGGTCGGATGCTGATCCTTCAGCACAGACCCTCAGTGAAACTTCACTTCAGACTTTTGCGTATATGGCTAGGGAGCTAGGGAACATCTGCGAAGACTTTCAGCACATCAAGCTTGATCCATCACCTGAAATCAAAGCACCCCGTACAACATGCGGAGTACGGGAGAGACACCGCGGCAGGAACAACGTAAAGAAAAGTAGGCCTACCCAGCACACACACTCCATCTGTGGCTGACGTATGTGAAAAGGCAAACAAGTTGACCAGTGACAGTGCCAAAGCCAATGGCATAACTGCTAAAATAATGGAATTCATTGCCCTAGATCAGGGGTTCTCAACCTTCTGCAAGCTGGGCCCCCCCAAAGCTGGGTCATTGCAGTTGGGGCCCCCCCCCCCCTTTCAGATGTGCACTCCGCTCGGACCCGCCCTCACCTGATAGTTTAGCTTTTGGCTAGTCCAGAGTAGGAGGGAAATGTTGCGCATTGCCGGATGTTTTGAAAAACTTTGGAGGACCTCAGTAAGTCAGCCAGCCTTTGGTTGAGAGGAAAGGTAAATCTAATTGTGTTGTCTGAAAACACTTCAGACTCACAACACACTCATAATGTGCAAGATATGTAACACCCGAGTCACGTGACATACGCGACCGCCAGAGAGAGAGAGAAAAAAGGCACCTCAAAACATCCCGACCAATTTGTTTATTCGCTTTAAATCAGCTACGAGTAACATTTAAATATCTTTAAAACCACCTCATGTTTCCTCTGATAGTCATAAATTACCTTTAACAGCAAACAAGACCATCAGTGCAAAGAAAGACGTTTTTATATAGTTTTAATTACTGCATTTGGTCTGGTCGCACACCCAGTCCGATTTTCGGTTCGCGCATGCAGGCTCTGGTCACATATTCTTATTGGTCGCAGATTCCAGTGTAGCGCAGCAACGCGATTTGAGAAGCCCTTCCAGGTGAGGGAAGGGGAGCGGGAGCCTTGTTTGAGACAGTTATTTGTCGTCATAATGACTGATAACGGGGCTGAAAAAATAAAATGCAATCAAGAAAAGCTGAAAGGGAGAGTGATAGACGGGCGGGAGGAGGGTGTTGCCAAGCAACGTGTCCACAATTTCACGGGAGTGAACTAGACTGCAGTGTTTACTCCTAAATGAATGAGCGGTAGCCTACTAAAACAAAGTTTACTTTGCTTCACCATCATCAGATAACCATTATCTGAAATAGTCATTATTTACAAAACATAAACACATTAACTCATCATGATCCATACTAACTGCCGTCTCTCGTTCATTTGATTTCTGTGAGGACACAGAATCTTTCAGCTCCGTGAGAGAGTAGTTAGGTGACACTGCTGCATCAACTCATTGCAATCAGGTGTGTGTGGCACTGACTGGCATTAGTTGAGGCAGTGTCACTAACCATCAGAGGTGTGGACTCGAGTCACATGACTTGGACTCGAGTCATGAATTTGATGACTTGAGACTTGACTTGACAAAATGTAAAGGGACTTGCAACTCGACTTGGACTTTAACATCAATGACTCGTGACTTGACTTGGACTTGAGCATTTTGGCTTGAAAGACTTGACAAGACTTGCTACCCCCCAAATAAAGATTAAAACGTATGTTATTATGACCGCGCTCTCTGTATCTTTCATTGTGTGTGTGTGTGTGTGTGTCTCTCTGTGCGTGTGGTGTATATGCGCTGTCGGCACAATATCCAATCAAATCAGACCCACGTTGTCTTCCGAAAGCATTCATCCAATGAAATTGCAGGAAAATCTGAACCAACGAAGAACAACAACAACTACGCGCCAGTTTGAAACTGAATCGAGAATCTACAATGATACCAAAGATAATTGCTTTCTGTTTCATAAACTATGAAGTAAAAGACAGAAAAAGAATTGCCATATGCAAAACATGTGGGACAAGGATCGCCGACGAAGGAGCCACACCACTTCCAACTTCGTTCGGCACATGAAGTTACACAAAGAAAGGTAAGTTTTGAATGTGAGCTAATGTGTATTGGCTAAGTACATTTTCTTTGCTAAGTCAATGGGGCTGTCACTACACGGTCTGAGGAGCCTGCACGATACGAGGACCGCATGCGCAGAACGGCCGTCATCATTAATGGCCTGCTACGGCGACACCACGTATTCATATTTTAGGCCAATACAGTAATACTGGTATTTACGCAGCGCTTTCTTGTTCAGACAGTCGCCTAGGCAACGCACGTCTGCGTGGTCCTGGTAAGTCAGTCGGCTGCTTAGTGTTTTACATGTTGTATGGTTATTTACGTGTTTTTCTGTAGTTATATATTCCTCTTTTTAGTAAGTCGTGTGTAGAGTTATTTTATTATTATCTTTCACGATGGGCTAGTTCACATGCTAACGTGCCAGCTACCTAACCTAGCTACTGCTATTTCCAATGCAACATCCATAGGTAACCCCCATTAAATAAAAAGTAGCATGATGAAAAAGATAAGTAAATAGTGATCTAACAGCAAGGAATAGGCAAATGATATGCTTTTTTTTAATGCATTATTTTTATTATTTTTACATTCTTGATTGGTAATGCTCACAGCAAGTTTTAAACTATCTACATTACTAATATTTCTATTTAATTATGTGAAAAGGCACTTCTTATCATAAAAGGTTGGAGAATGAAAGAAAAATGCAGTTGTAGATATGCTGAACTGAAATCAGTGAATCGAATACATTGCATGATTATTTGTTATTTCTGGTTTAATATTGAACAAAAAAAACTAAACACAAATCTCCAAACTCAAACACAACATGCAAAATCCTTCACTTCTCTTGCTAAAGCACACTTTACCCTCAAAACAATGTTAACTCTTCACTAAATGGTGTTTTCTTTTCATATGACAAACACATACATCATAAGAGTAGACATTTCCAAGCACTCATTGAACACTGGTGTGCAGAATGGAAAACACTGTATGAATGCTTTATCAGTAGAATTATGCCTTTGCATGTTCATACACTTTGAAACAACATTTTTAGTGTTTTGATTTTGTCACATCTGTGTTTGTTTGTTTGTTTGTTTTTTCAAATTTGTATACTCACAGCAGGCAGTCGTATTTACTACGGACTCACACCCAATGTAGAGATGTAGTTAGATGCTTCAGAGACGGACCGCAACCATTTTCTCTCGCCGCTCTGGAGAGTAATACGAAGTTTCGCAGGGAATAGGAGAGAGGGACGGAGACCGCGCTGATAAAGCACAGCCATGGCCCCCCTGTATTCAGCCCGCTGCTTCACGACCTCCGCGCTGTAATCCTCGTAGAACCGGAGCTTGTGGCCGTGGTATTCCAGCTCGCCTTGTTTACGTGCCTCTCTCATGACCAAGTCTTTAATCTGGCATCGGTGGAAGCGGATGATGACGGGCCGCGATCTCTCGCCTGGGCCAGGTTTGGGTGCCAAAGTGCGGTGAGCCCTGTCCAGTTCCGGGGAGAAGGGAGAACTTGATCACCAAAAACCTCGACGAGGAACTCGGAGAAAAAGGCGGTGGGGCGTGCACCCTCAAGTGACTCTGGTAAGCCCACAATACGAACGTTCTGTCTCCTACTTCCCCTTCCAAATCCGATAGTTTAGCTTTCAGCGACTTGTTGTCTTCCTGCAGTGAGGAGCACGTAGCCTCAAGTTGCTCCAGGCGTCCGCAAATAATTTCGGCATTCTCCTCGAGATCTGTTATACGTTTCCCCTGGCCTGAGACCACGGCCTGGATGTTGTCTAGCTTAGTGACCAATCTGTCGAACGATGACTTGATCTCCGCGGTTATGGCTGCTCTATGATGCTCAAGCAGGTCCGGAATGGAAGCCATTGAGCTAGCACCAACGTCAGTGCTAGCCACGCTGTCCGAGGACATATCTGACTCTGCTGAATCTCTTTTTGCTCCTTTCTTTCCTCTGGGCATTTTTCCAAATCAGTGCTAGTGTTACCGGCAATATAAGAACAAAAAAAATCAATGAAAATAGAGAGAGCTAGAGAGCGAACGCACCTACTCCATGCTCTGCAACCCGGAAGTCCAATAATAACATTTTCAATAATAGAACAGTCCTGTTTACTTTCAATACATTTAGTACATTTTCCTGATTATACAAACCTAAATACCTTTCAAATCAGATAATTTTGTACCTTTACTCAAGTGGTATTGATATTATATTGATTAATTTTTCAAATAAGGTATCGCGACTCTTATTCAAGTATGTTTTTCAGCTACTCTTTACACCACTGTTTTTTTTTATAAATATCTTCCTCTCCATAGATGGTAGACTGTTCTACACTGGCCCAGACAACAGTTTGATGCGGCTAGTTGTCATATCTGAGGAGGAAAAGAGAGCAGTATTGATTGAGTGCCACAATAATAAGGGTACAGGCAACCACAGTGGTGTCAGGCGCACCATAGACCGTGTGGTTGCTGGGTACTACTGGCACAAAATCAAACAGGATGTTTCTGAATGGGTAAGGCAAGGTTTTGACATCTAGACCACATCACTTTTAACTCTGTTTCGATTAGATTAGGTTGACTTTATTGTCTACATTGGTGGAAATTTTATTCGGCCTCTCCGACAGAACACAAGTACACACATTACACATAGCACAAAACAACAATAACACATACAAATACATATCGGAGACAGAATGTAGTACTTATAACAAGGAGCAGCAAACTCATGGTTCCTACAGCTTAATGCAAGTTAAATTTAAGACTTTTTAAGACCTTTTTAATGCCACTTGAAATTAAATTTAAGACCAACGACGCAATCAACAGAAAAGGAAAAAGGTATTGTCTCGGTGTTCAGACACCACAGTAACTCTGCTTTCAGCGTAGATGTCATTATCTGTATCTGTTCAACCAACAAAATAATCTGTATATGTATCTGTATTCGGATATGAAGCCAGAAATGGTCTGGGCTTATGTCTGATTTTTTTTTTTTTTTTCAATTATTGTCCCTTCAGTGCATCAAATTGATTTAATATTGGCATATAATTAATTATGAGATACATTTCTACCTCATACTGTACTTTTCATCTGTTTTGCTCTCTCATTATAAGTTATATGAACTGTCTGAGCCCCACTAGCCCTTTGACTGGGGGATATTGAACATACAGAATCTGAAACAGAACAGTATCACAGTAATTAAATGTGTCCGTTTTATTTAATTTTTTTCATCTCTTTCTCCCTTTTTATTTTTAACTCAGTTTAAAAATAGTTAAACTGAGTAAAACAGTTTTATGATATATCGATCCGAGATCTAATCGATCTATTTTGCCCAATTTATTTTCCTCTACTCACTCACTCTGTCGCTCTCTCTCCCTTTTTTTTCTAACTTGGTTCAATTAATAATTACTTTGGATCAGGAAACAGCGTTTAGTGCTCTACAAGTGATCAACACACAAAGATTATACTTTTTTCAGCATATCTCTTAGTTATAAACAGATTGTATGAACTAAACAGGCGAAGCCTCACATATCGAATATTTAAAGATCGATTTTGTCTATTTAATAGCATTAAACAGCCCGCTGCCTGCTACTAGAGAGACGTGGCAGAGGTTTGAAATAAATGAAAGGCAGGAAGGGCTGACGGTGACACGGGCTGCAGAAAATTCCAGCGAAATGGAGAGAGACCGCGGGTAACGGAGCCATGCATAAACACAGTCGGTCTTTCTCCTCTCCGCCGCGGCAGTGGAGATGAACAGCTGATCGGTGCCACTATAGTTAAGGCAGCACGCGCTGCGTCAATTTAGCGCTTAATAAATAAATATTTTCCCCCCGGATATAACGAGACTATTCGGGAAGTAAAAATATTCGGATCGATCTCATTATCCGTGCTTTTCCAAATAGCCTCTACATGTTCGGATTCGGGCTCATCCCTAGTACGCGTGCAACCGAATATTGCTTGGAGATTTGGTGCTGCTGTCCCGGTTGTTGATATCGGAGGTGGAGCATGGAGGGGTGGAGGCGGTAGAAACGAGAGTAGAACAGAACAGGGAAATTTGTTGACAGCTTGATTTTGAGGCTTTGTGTTTCGCGCTGTGCATGTACACCGTGCATGTACACCGTGCCTCGTATAAATAGCCGGGTACCGGTTTCAGCCAGGCAGAAAAATCCTTGTTGGATAGCCAAATTTCGTTGAATTTACACTTTCCCATGATGCGGACCGACTGCTACTCATGCTACTGCTACCTGAGCGACGTGCGTCTCCTCTGAGTCACGGCCGCAAACAAATGTTTTGTTGGTTCCGCTCTCGTGATTGCGCGACATTAAACTATTCAGCAATTTATTGAAAAACAATAAATGTTACGTATTATTTTTAGATTTGAGACCAATTACAATCATAAAATCCTACTTAAAATTTTTAAGACCTTTGACAGATGGATTTAAGACTTTTTAATGCTAATTAAGGCCTTATTTTTAGATTTATGAATTTAAGACTTTTTAAGGATCCGCGGGAACCCTGAAACTAGTTAAATAAAGAGCATATAAAAAGCAAATATGTTTGTTTATCTGACACATAAGCTATATTTTAAGTTAAGTTGACTTCTTTTTCAGGTCAAGTGCTGTCACCAATGCCAGATAAATGACCCGATGAAAACAGTGGTGCCAGAGCTACATTCCATAAAGGTAGAGGTTATCACCAATGACCACTCAAAGTACACAATATTTACAGTTTTTCACAATTGCTTAAACACATGTCCTGATAGACTACCACACAAATTTCAAAACTCAAACACAAAATGCAAAATCCTTCACTTCTCTTGCAAAAGCACACTTTACCCTCAAAACAATGTTAACTCTTCACTAAATGGTGTTTTCTTTTCAAATGACAAACACATACATCATATGACTAGACATTTCTAGCACTCATTGAACACTGGTGTGCAGAATGGAAAACACTATAGTATAAATGCAAACCACTATATGAATGCTTTATCAGTAGAATTATGCCTTTGCATGTTCATACACTTTCACCTACAGTAACAACAAATACTTTACGGTTTTTGCCAAATGCTAACACACATGTTGCAGAATAGTTTATTTTGCCATTTCAAACAAACACAATGAATAGGTAGGACTGCAGTTCAAGCATTTCAGTGTGTCAGTATAAACTACTGTACTGTACTGTACTGTACTGTACAGTAAAAAACAATTACAGTAAAATTAGGGAACAATGGTAAAAAAAAACAGCGTTGTAAGGAATTGGGTGGTTGGATTATGAATCCTATTATGGATACGCCTCCTGTTTGCGTCTGGCCACATCGTCTCATCAACATCACACTCAATTTCATCTTTTGAGAAGCAACAGGGAAATGATCACCTGATATCCAGTCTAAATCTCCTAATTATGGAGCGACTCAGGTTGGGCTGCACTCTCTGTCCAGGCTCCCTCATTTATAGGCCATGATCTATAACATGGTCCACTATAGTGTCCCTGTTGTATGTGTCTCTGTCTGTTGCCTTCTTTGTCCTCGTCCTCCTGTCGCTCTCTCTCCTCCTCTTTCCCTGACTCTTACCGTCTCAGAAAGGAGCTGAGCTCACCTGAAGTCTATTTGTAGTGCTAAGGTTTAGACTGATTGGTATTCAATTATTTTTTTTTTTTTTTCAAGAAGTGTGTTAGAGAATTTCAAACACAGTGCAAAGCATAAATTGTGTTTGTAGGGTTGGTGCTTTGGTTTAGGGCATAGTTACACAAGTTAGAGGTTGTGATGCTGTGGTCATAGCAGTCACTTTTAGTGTTTACAGTATTCGGCAAAAACTGTATTTGTACTAAAATGTGCAGTCTACTGTAAATCACAGTAAACAGGAGCTCATCTCTGACCCTTCTATAGCTAACTGCACAAAAGCCTTTTGAGTTTAGAAATTTGATTGGCAGTGTGTTCTGTGTGAATACCATGAGAGAGAATTCAGGAATAGTGTGCAAGATATAGAGAATTGTGTGTAGTGTTGTGAAAAATGTGTGTTTTGGAATGAAAATATGAGTCTAAAGGCCGATTTCCACCGGCTGCGTCTCCGGTCCTTCTCCGCTCCAGCACGGCAGAAACAAAAATACAATTAAGAGCAGTCAGTGGGTGAGTTTCCACCACGGCCGCTGCGCCGTCTCTCTGCTCCGCTGCTGCTCCAGCTCTCCGGTGAAATACGCACTGCTTCTATTTCTGCCGGATGCCTGAGCTCACCGCATCAATTTAGCACAGAACACATCGAGATAGACAGGAACACAAGCGCCGACAAAACAATAAAACCTCCGGTTAATTTTCAAAATAAGACACTCGGTGTTCACTGCAGGTGACATTCTCAAAACAGAGAAACATACGAGCATGTCCACTGTTCTTTTACTCGTTCGGATGGGAACAATAACCTTCCGTGCGTTCGTTGTTGTGTAAATAGGCTACCATATAGGAGAATCATATTATCAAGAGCGATCGCCCGTCACTTTTATTACCGCGGGAACTCCTCGGTCTCGCGACCCCAGCAGTTCAGCGGAGCTGGCCGTGCTGCTTTGAAAACGGAGCCGGTGGGTATTGCCGGACGTGAGCGCACGGAGCAAAACCGTTGGACACCGCACCCGCAGCCAGTGGAATTCCGGGGTAAGGCAGGAAATGTGTTTGGAGTTCAGCAGAATTGGTTAAGCAGTTGGTAAATTAGTTTCAGATTGTGCACATTGTGTCTGATGTTCCAAAAAATGTGTTTAAACAATTGTGAAAAACTGTAATACAATTTTATTAACATAATTGCAATTTAACTATTTACAGCTATATATATACTGTATATATAAATATATATTCACAGGTGAAAGAAACATGGAGTGTGGTTGGGATGGACCTAATCGGCCCACTCAGGGAGACTGGCAGGAGACAGCAGGTTTGTTGTTGCTGAACCACTTCGTTTCAAGACAGCAGTGGAGGTTGCAGCAGCAATGACAAAAACATTTTATTTATTTGGTAAAGTCCAAAAAATTATAACTGACCAGGGGAGGGAGTTTGTGAATGAGGTATGACACATACGGTATCGGATAAACTTTGATAATTTTCTTAGCTGTAGGTCAGTGTATTATTTGGTACTAAAACACTTTGTGTCATTCCTCTTTGTATACATATTGACAGCTAAACAAAGAGCTATTTTCACTGCTCAACGTTAAGCATGCAGTTGCAAGTGCTTACCACCCCCAAACCAATGGCCAGGTAATATGGACATGTTTTTTTCACAGAGGTTTCCTAATATAACATAAGAAATGTGTAATATGGACATGTCTCAGCAATTCACATTGTCAATGTGCAGGATGAACGGACCAATCAAAACGTCAAACGAACACTCCGGAAATACGTCAATGACGAGCATGATGACTGGGACCTTCACCTGCAAGGCGTGGTGTATGGGATCAACACTGCAAAGCAGGTGTGGTTTTTAAACTTCACAGTCAGAACACTTGGTCCAGCAGTTTGTTTACTTTTCATATTGAGGACTGTCACATTGTTTGTTTCTGAGTAGAGCTCCAAGAAGTATACCCCGTTCTTCATCATGTATAATCGGCATCACCTCCTTCCTGAGACCCTGAACAGTTGTCCCATGGGGGACAATTTTGAAGTTGGGGACCCCGAGGAAGACCTGGAAGAGAGAATCCAGAAAGTCAGACTCTTCATTGAAAAGGTTATGATGCACAGGCCATGTAGGGAAGATACCATGTTGTGTGTTTATGTGTTTTGGCGACTTCATTTACTTGATTTTTTGGTTTGTAGGTTCTAGGTAACATTGAACGAGCCCAGGACAGTCAGAAAAAGACATTTGCCAGGAGGAAAAGAAAGCACTGCAGAACCGCCAACATAAGCAGTGGGGATGAGGTTCTCCTCTCTTCGGATCCGAAGAGGCAGAAGATGGCCCCGGCCCTGATGTCCAAACATCAGGGACCTTTCACGTTAAAACATCTGACGAAAAAAGGAGTGGCCACCATAGTGAAGATGAAGAACAGTGGGACTTTACAAAAAGTGAACGTCAGTCGGCTGAGGCCATACCTCAGAGAGAAACGTTAGTGTTGCTTCAATATTTTCTTATTGTTGCATTCCTGGATGAATGATGGCCTGGAATGAAGTTAAGTTAAAAATCTGGCAAAGGTAAATGCACCTCTTCCCATGGTCAAAACTTTGCGAAGGACCGCGATTTGCGGTAAATAAATGTTCATACACGTGTCTCAAAGGGTTTCACCATCAGCTGGACTGGTGTGTGTGTGTGTGTGCTGCTCTGCGGCTTTGCATGCGGCCATGCGTGACTACGGCATGCACGCAGGAGAGTAAACGAGCAGAAGCAAGCCGTCACTGGTGGCGATAATAAACGCAGTGCGGTTCTATGGAGATATTTAGCTGAACAGAAAGAAGTGCTCTGTAAAGCTAGAACAGTATAAGACTCCACATCACCGTGGCAACACAACCTATCTATCAGCTCAGACAGCGCAGAAAGTCTGATGAATACATGAGAGTGATGGCCCAGGCACCTTTCAGTAAGTTTACAGAAGTGCCACACTGTTACTGTCTTTGACCTTTGGATAAAGGTATTTAATAATTTTAAAGGGAAAACATATTGTATTTATTATTTTATCTATTGAGTTATTTTTCAAACAGCATGCTAGTGTAGCCATACAAGATTCATTTTCTGAATTTTCAATGCTGCTTTATTTTTATGTTTTAAATTGGGAAATACATGTTCCAATACGACCAATAACCTCTGTATTCAAAAAGAAATCAAGCAAGTAGGCTAATATTAACCATTAATGAATTATAGGCTATCGCATCACATAGGCCTAATTGTCCACAATAATCTCACAACAGCCCCCCATCCAAAAAGGAACTTTAAAAAGTTACAACTAGTGCCTATTGGCATCTTTGAGCAAAATACCCCCAACATTTTCGGCGCGCCTCCTCCACACCTGGGCGGTGACCACCTTGACTAAGACATTTCCTGGGGGAAACACTGTTGCGTCACAATAACAAGTCTAATATAGACATTGATGTCAATTTTCACTGATGTATACGTGGCCCACAAAAAGTGTAAGTAATTTTTTCTTGGACCTCTGAAATTATTTATGATAAGCATTGGGTATTGCAATTTCACACGTGTACAAACAGAAGCTTAATTCATTTGATGTGTGCTATGTCAATAAATATAAGTGATTTGATACAAGTAGCTCTTGGCCACTTACAGTTTTTCACAATTGTTTAAACACATTTTTTGGAACATCAGACACAATGTGCACAATCTGTAACTAATTTACCAACTGCTTAACCAATTCTGCTGAACTCCAAACACATTTCCTGCCTTAAACTCATATTTTCATTCAAGAACACACATCTTTCACAACATTACACACAATGTTCTATACATTGCACACTCTTCCTGAATTCTCTCTCTTGGTGATCACACAGAACACACTGCCAATCAAATTTCTAAACTCAAAAGGCTGTTGTGCAATTAGCAATCAGCAATTTGCTATATAAAGGTCACAGTTGAGCATATGGTTTGTTTAGAGAACAATGGATGGTGGCAACAGGAGAGGAGTGAGAGGAAGGGGACAAAGAGGACGAGGAGGACGAGGAGGACGAGGAAGAAGAAGAGGTGGAAGACAAGGAGGAGGAAGAGGACAAGGAGGAAGAGGACATGTAGGAAGAGGACATGTAGGAAGAGGACATGTAGGAAGAGGACAAGGAGGAAGAGGACAAGGAGGAGGAAGGTGGCGAACCGTAATCTCTGATGAGATTAGGGCCACTGTCATAGATCATGTGGTCAACCATGGTTTGCCCATGCGGGTGGCTGGCCTGAGGGTCCAACCCAATTTGAGTCGCTTCTCGGTTGCCTCAATAATTCGGACTTTCAGAAATGAAAATAGGTAAGAAACCTACTCGCTTTACTGTAGTACTGCATATCAATACAGTATTCATTTACAGTAGTGTTGCAAGGACCTCGCTGTACTTTTACTAATGTATCTATTTGTATATTTTGCAGAGCTGCAAGATTACCACACCGTGGTGGGAGAGGAAGACTCCTCACAGATGAGCAGGAGACTGCAGTTGTCAATATGGTGCTGGCGAACAATGTCATAACCCTCCGCCAAATCAAAGAAGCAATCATTGCAGACCAAAATGTCTTCCAAAATCTTGCAACAGTGAGTTTGTCTACACTGGACCGTGTTCTCCAACGCAATTCGATGAGGATGAAGCAGGTATACAGGGTTCCTTTTGACAGGAACACTGACAGAGTCAAGGAGATTCGTCATGACTATGTGCAAGTAAGTCCTATACATTCCACAACTGTGTCCTATCAGCACTGACACATTACTGTATTGTACTACAGTAATCCAATGTTGTCCTTTCCAATGTTTCACAATAGCTATACTCTATTGACCACTCTTGATGTGTATTATTGTCATGCTGTCTGTTTCAGAGAGTTCTGGATCTAGATGCAGAAGAAGACCTGCATGAATTCATCTTCATTGATGAAGCGGGGTTCAACCTGCAAAAAAGAAGGCGCCGGGGCAGAAATATTATCGGACAGCGTGCTATTATTGAAGTCCCTGGCCAGCGTGGAGGGAACATAACGGTGTGTGCTGCCATCAACCACCGCGGCGTCCTCCATCACCATGCCAACCTGGGCCCCTACAACACTGCCCTTCTTATCACATTTTTGGACACTCTGTACAACAATGTTGTTCAACCAGACCAAATGGAGGATGCAGTCATCAGGTTTGTAGTTGTGTGGGACAACGTCAGTTTCCACCGGGCTGCTCTGGTCCGTGATTGGTTCAGGGTCCACCCTGAATTTTCCGTCCTGCATCTCCCTCCATACTCTCCCTTCCTCAATCCTATTGAGGAGTTTTTCTCCGCCTGGAGGTGGAAGGTGTACGAGAGGAATCCACAGACAAGGATCCCACTGCTGCAAGCCATGGAGGACGCATGTGGTGATGTGACTGCTGAGTCCTGTCAGGGCTTCATGCGCCATTGTAGGCGATTCTTCCCCCGCTGCTTGGCCAGGGAGAACATCGTTTGCGATGTAGATGAGGTCCTGTGGCCAGACAGGGACCGAAGGCAGGATGCAGCCTAGTTTTGTTTATTGCTTATAGTATTTTCTGTTACTGTATCTCTAATTTCATCCGGTTTCATCCCGACTGCATATTTTTGTTACAAATAAAGTATTTGTTGTTATTGTAAAGTATTGTGTTTTCTATTTTTGGGTATACGTAAAAACATTAGTATATGGTAATATTTTACATTCAAAGGCATAATTCTACTGATACTGTAAAACATTCATAGTGTTTTGCATTTATACTATAGTGTTTTCCATTTTGCACACCAGTGTTCAATGAGTGCTAGAAATGTCTAGTCATATGATGTATGTGTTTGTCATTTGAAAAGAAAACACCATTTAGTGAAGAGTTAACACTGTTTTGAGGGTAAAGTGTGCTTTTGCAAGAGAAGTGAAGGATTGTGCATTTTGTGTTTGAGTTTTGAAAATTGTGTTTAG
Organism: Ammodytes dubius; assembly: GCA_026122265.1. Lineage (NCBI taxonomy): Eukaryota > Metazoa > Chordata > Actinopteri > Uranoscopiformes > Ammodytidae > Ammodytes > Ammodytes dubius. The sequence goes on from JAOPFK010000039.1 coordinate 33,739, forward strand.
GGTTTTGAAAAATTGAGGTAGTCTATCAGGAAATGTGTTTAAGCAATTGTGAAAAACTGTAAATTTTTTCAATGTAGCTCTCAGTTGAAAAAAGGTTGGAGACACCTGGTCTAGACTATTGCCTACAATCAGACAGTTTACATGCATGCCTGGCATGACTTACAATGACTTTCTTATGTACGCATCCATGCACGCACATATTGAATCTCCCCACCATAGGACTTGTCTGCCTGTATTTTTCCTAAATGCCAGGCTAGTGACATTTAGAAAAAAAAGATTTCTCTATAGTGAGTCCACTTTCTAAAAACTCTTCTGACAGCTCACATCGATAATGCAATAATTTGTGCAAAAGAAGAACCAAAACCAAGTATTGAGTTGATGAATGAAAGTATAAAAATTATTATTTTTTGATTGGCCCCATGAAATATTTTAATATTCTAAGATGCTGGATTACCAAAAAAATGCTTGAAACATATTACTTTGTCTAATACATCTAGAATACATGGAACTTTAATTTTCTGAATTAAATTACGTAAAACAATTTGCTTTCATGATATTCTAATAATATGAGATGCCTGCATCTCATATTATTAGTGCAGCTGTGATCCTGATTTTTCTTGGAAATCATGCCTCATACAGCACAAACAGTATGATGACAATGTTATGCAGAGGAAAATCATTCTAGCATGAATGAGCAGCTGTCACAGTTGTACCTGGCTGGTTCAACAGCTGCTGACTCAGTCAAACTGAGCATCTTTCTGCACAGAGTGGTGGAAACACAAACAGCACTTTTTGTTACATCCTTCTGAAAACATTTTCCAGTCCAGTACGACCTCTTATTTGTCAGAAACTCGGGTCCCTCACACTTGGTTATTTAACCATTTAGCAAAGTGGGACATGTGCCTGGACCTAAAACTAATAAATCCCTTTTTCTGCCTATCAAAAATAAAAATAAATTCCATTCACACAAACACACACAGCCATTCAACAACATTAACATACAATGTTATAATATGCCATGAATTCCCGCCATTTTTTATTTTCTATGTTTGTTGTTCTTTTGTCTTGTTTCTTCCTTGACTTGTCTTAAATTTGTTCACAGTGTCATGTCCTCCACACAATGGTGTTTAGTCTGTTTTGTCATGTACCGCATCACTTAAAAACATGTAATAAATAGAACACAGCATCCACACAGCGCCCATTTGCAGTGTTACTATTCAGCTGACCAGTTTCAACTTCACTTTTCCCCCGCCACCAGACACGTGCGTCTCTCTGCTGAATCTATTTTAAAAACTCACAAATTAAATGTATCATAAAATGATGTGTAGTGCAGATACTTTTACTGCTTTTCCATATGTCATTGGCCTGATCTTCATGATAGTCTATGCTGTAATGAACAACAATCTCAAAGATTTGCAATGAACACATTTTCCCTTCTTTTCATAGCCCAATTTCTTCTGCAAGAGTACTCCTTCCTAACACAAACCATGAGAGCAGGTGTGCTCCTCAAAGACAGAATGACACTCCATTCTGAGTGCTCAGTAGAGGATTTCAGAAATCACAGTCTGTGCTTTGGAGCTTGGATAATGATGCACTTCTCATCATCTATGTCTGCTTGTGCTTTTACATCAATTAAGTTGTGTAAAGCCACATAACTCACATCACAAAATAAATGGAAAAAACTTGTTGGCGAAAGTACAGGATCTTGGGAGCAGTTATGGCTTGATTGTCTCCACTCATAAAGCAGAACACAGCCAGGGCATGATGGCAGTTAATGAGCTGTTGCACTCTGTGCAACGCTCCAGGACACGCTTTAATGGAGTTCTGCACTTGTTTTATATCCATCAGTCTTCAGAATTTTCTCTCGCTCTCTCCATGCCCATTTCAATTCCATACTCCATTCTAAAAGATGGCTCCCCATGCTGTCTCTCTCCCTTCACCCACTCTCCCAATGTTAAGCACTTAAACCTTGCTCTTTGATCTGTGACTTTCTCCCTCTGCCCTCACTCGGCATCAGTTTGTCTTGTCTGATGAGGGTTTGTAAAGTGGATCTGGTTAGACAGCAGCGGGCGATCCATGTCAAGCCTCACCTCTCTAAGAGCTATCACGGAGCGCAGCCAAAGCACCACTTCTCGCCTCCCAAGGAGAAACGGGAAATTGCCTTCTGCATACACCATCCGACTGGGAAAGTCAACAGGGAAAAAAGCCAGCTACAGTATGGCGTTACTTCATTCAGATCTTTCAACTTTGCTATGTAATCTCTTCTAGATATAATAATGCTTTCTTTATTCATGAGAAGGGAAACACCTCCAGTGGGGCAGACTGACTGTCAGTTGGTTATAATCTAAAGGGATACACATGGCCGTGTGTCAGTAATTAATAAGGCAAAAGTTAAAGTTGCACCTGTCAATTCTTGATTATTAACAATGAACATGTGTATGGTGAAAGGTGTCACCACAGACTTTGCAGCCCCCTTCAGCTCTATAGAGTATTATTAGGGACGTGCAGAGGATGTCAGAGGGGCAGGGGCCCAAATTACTAAAAGGCCATTTTTTAAAATAATTATGTTTACATATGCATGGACGGCCTCCTGGTTAACGGATATCGAAATGTATTTATTTATAACAAACCCAAACACAGTTACAGTTATTTAATGTTACGTGCAAAGAAATAAAGAATACATCCTCCTCACAAGCTGCACAGCCCAACTCGTAGCTAGCCCTCTGTAACAACGCACTAGGCACATCTCCACCTGCTATTGGTTCACGCATATACACTCGCCTAACCGGGCACTTTACTAGGTACACCTGTTCAATTGCTTGAAAAAACAATTAGCTAATCAGCCAATTGCATGGCAAGCATTTAGGCTTGTAGACATGGTCAAGACGACTTGCTGAAGTTCAAACTGAGCATCACAATGGGGACGAAAGGGGTTTAAGAGACTTTGAATGTGGCATGGTTGGGAGCGTGCCTATATTCCCACAGCCCTATGTTCCCACATTTCTAAGATTTTTTTTCAAAATTAGGCCCTATGTTCCCTAGGGGGCGTGTCATCTTGTCAGATTTTTACCCCGCCTCATTTAGTTTTACCAAAAAAGGGCATTGACAGTTGGAGGGAGATACACCCATCTAGCTGACGTATACCTCCGAGGTGAAGTGAGGGACCCTGTTTTTGTAGCCGCTCCTGTACTTGTCTGTGAATGTTCTTCCTCAAGCACACTTTGCAGCAAGGTATGCATTGCAGCAATCGACAGGCAAGAAGAAGAAGAGCATCCTCCACCATTTCCTTGAGCAATGCTGGAACTAATAATATCCAACCATTTGATCCAACAGATCACCTTTCATGTATTTTTGGTAGACGGAAAGGCATGCTGGCACAATTATCCATTAATAATCTTTTAGCGTCCCTATTAACAGTTGTAGAAGCAGCCCTCCCCCTCTTTTACAGTCTATGAGTAATGCAATTCAAAATGTGATGCAGTGCTTATTGAAACTTTGAACATTTATGACATAACATTATCAGGTCGTTGTTTGTGCGATTGTCACGTTTATAACACCAGCACCTCACCTATTCAAATGTAACAGTACAAAAACCCTGTCTCTGTGTTTGCAAATTAGGCGATGACGTCATTTAGTGACTTTTAGGACAGCCAAAAGGTACTTTCCGTACTTAGAGTTGGCAACACTGGTCCCCAGGGTAGGTAAAGAAGTTTACCTGGTTGTTGCGATTGAAGTGCAAGGTGCATTTTACCTCCCTCTCCCTGAGCGCTCAAGTCCCCTTGCAAAATCCTCTTCTTTGTGCCATCACCTCTGCAGTGTAATCAGGATACACATAAATCCTGTGGCCATCGTACGTTTTTTTTTTTTTAAGAGAGATTTTATTTAACATGGACATGACAATATCATTGGACGAACCAGATGCATTGTTTTCGGTGTATTAGCATAAATGCTAGTTTTCAACACCTGTCCACAGGAGGCTTTTTTAAAACAACAACAAAAAAAAAAAACAAGACAGAGACAAGATCAAATACTGATTAAAAAACTGATAATTAAAAGAATAAAAATGCAGTATACAATGGAGTACAGCGCAGCAATATAATGATAGTCAAACATATCAGTGATTCTTGAGAACCGGGACAAAAGGCTGGGACAAAATGTAACTGCTGTTATCTTTTAAAATTGTAGATGTTATTAAGGATTAAGAATAGAATGTCTGAAGCACAATTATCCCCTTAAATTTAATTTGATCATTATTATGTCAAATTTATGACACTTGTTATCTCTCATGACGTCAAAAACAGTGTGTCCACATAGAAGGTTTCAATCTTTCATATGCAATAAAACATTAAAAATGTACCTAAATGATTAAAAAGAGCTTGTTTCATCAAAGGCAACACTAAATAATCTCTCATATCAATAAAAACTGTTTTTCTACAACACATTCATGTTTTATAAGGTTTCTAAGTGGGGGGACACTTTTTGTCACCAACGTCAGACATTTCATTAAAATGTAATAAAATAAGAGAAGGGTCTAGATGCAGCCGCTTCCACTTACCAGTGCAGCTCGGCCAAACATGCCAAGCACGCCCATATCTGCCAAGCACGCCCATATCGGCCAAGCACGCCTACAGCTTGTTGCTATGGTTGCTCTGCACTAAGCTGTGTGACGTTCTTCCTGTTCCGTTCTGTTGGTTAATATCGCGCTAGCCAGCTAGCTGCTCTTGCTGCCGTCAATGTTGAGACCATTTCACCAGCAAAATGTTTAAAACAGGACATTATAGCACAGTTAAAAACAAGAGAATCAGCATCCGCTACATTAAACATGAATACTAAGTGTTCATAGTACAGGAGTTACGTCTCCAGCGACAGTATGGATTACAACAGTTAGCTGGGACTGAAACAGACACCCCCCTGCTCTTCTATATCAGGTAAGTCAATTTTATTCACCTACTTCGTTACCTAATGTTATGTTTGTGTTATTCAAAGGATTTTGTTGGTTAGAAAATAGCTTAACATTACAGACCAAATAGCTTCTTTATAAGTCTTATCTGAATGATAATTAGTATATGATAAAAATGATTAACATGTGTTTGTTTGTATATATTAAATTAGACTGGCATCTGGTCAGCATATGAGGTAACAGGTTAGGTGTTACTGTTAACATTATTTTGGTGGTAATGTATAATTTATTTGACTATGTTAATTAATGACTAACATGATTTTTATGTGATGTGTCTTTTGTGAATAGATTTGCAAGCTACGAACACCTGATGACATTTTGGAGCCTTGCATCAATAGAATGGTCTGGGTCTCCATAGCCAAATCAGCTGCCGAAAGAAATTAAGTTGTCACACCTGCACGTCCTTCAATGGTGCTTTGTTGGTAGTTACATACGTTATAATACATAAACAAGATGTCATTGCATTTGTGTAGACTTAAAGGCTAAACTAGCGACTCAGTCCCCTCAAATACATCAGTGTAATTAAGTGACTGTTTTTCTCTATTTTTAGGTGCACATGAACTTTGTACAACATTTTGTCAAAATCAATGAATATCTCCTCACAATATGCTACCTGTCCGTACTGTCTGAGCGCTGAAAAAATCTGATGTTGATACACAGTCTACATGCTGTGTTTTCGCACATCATTCTTTTTAGTTTTAGTTTTATGTTTCTGTGTACCTTGTGTTAATGTGTATGTTTTACTGTACTGCTGTGTGTCGGCCATGACCCTCTTGTAAAATACCTTTCAGTCAGAAGAAATGGATTAAGGGCAGTTATATTTGTTTGATTGCAATGAGCCTCATGAGAGACTCTGCTTCTGTTCCACATAGCGAGTCTCAGAGCTATACATCTGAACATATTTAGTGGGCTTTTTCAAAAAGCTCCAGCTCTTCCATACGTGCAGTAATCACAATTAAACAGTACTTGCTGGGTTGCCAAGGTGGTTGTCCGCAGGTTTGGGGGCTGCCTTTATTTAATATATTGTGTATTTTCTGATAACAAAGGTTTTTTTTTGTCCCAGAGAGCCTGCAATTCATATCAAATCAAAGATGTCACTGACCAATGGGTCTGCCATATTCAGTGTCAAAAACTTCTCGTCTGTTTTTGCTACACTTTGCCTGCTGTGGAAATGGACCAATTAAAAGAAGCTTTAGTGTCAAAAAGGTTCATTTAGTCTAACTTGGTAAATAAACAGACTAGTATTCATTTGTTTGTACCTTGACATGTTTCGACTACTTCCTGCTGTCTTGTTCAGAAGCGTCAGCTGTTTCTATGACGCGCGTTGTGTCAGCTGATGTTAAAGACTGCAGGAAGTAGTCGAAACATGTCAAGGTACAAACAAATTAATACTAGTCTGTTTACATGAACATACAAGTTAAGCTTCAGTGTCAATTAACCGTAAACCTTTGGGGTGGAAAAAGAGCGGAAGTGTGAGCCTTAACTTGGTCAGTGACATCTTTGATTTGATAGGATTCTCAGGCTCTCTGGGACAGAAAAAAAGTGTTATTTTAAACTAAGAAATATTAAATAAAAGGCAGCCCCCTGAACATACAGCCAACAACCTTGGCGACCCAAAAAGTACTTTTTTATTGTGATGATTGCATGTAGGGAAGAGCTGGAGCTGTTTGAAAATGTCCACTCAAGATTTTCAGATGAATGACTCTGAACGCAAGCAGATACTCTGATGAGGACATAGTGCCATGTGCATTTGATGATTTCCCACAAAGTGCAATGTTTTAACATATTTTTAAAACAAAACTCATTTTCATATCATTGTTGAGAAAATATATTCATAATTGTTTTGGCTGTAAATAAACTATTTGAATATTTTTGTCATTGAAGTCCATCATTTAAGAACCTGGGAAAGTGTCTGACTACTGAAAGGTACGTGTAAAAATGCCTATTTATGAAGGAAAAAAGACCATGGAGAAATGTGTAAAAATCCGGGATCTAAGCCTCAGTATTTATTTGAGTAAATTGACAAGGCATGTTCACAGGACAGGAAAGCAGGAAGAAGAGACGTCCTTCCCTAAAACACAGTATTATATTGTCTAACATGTCTACTGATTGGTTACATCTTGTAGTCAGGCAGATTTCAGGGTCCTCCTCTTGTTTTCTCCTGGCCGAAACCAGAGATCATCGAAGTTGACCTCCCCCAAGCCTTGAGAAGTTACCCAGACTTTGTTCTAACATTTCCTCTGCCTTAGGAATGTTGCTATCTCATGAGAAATCAGCTTCAGTTTTATGGCTAGTGTCTGACTATTGGTGTCCAAGCACCAAGGAAAAGTGAGAACATTTATTCAAGTCAAATGTGAAGAATATATCAATTGTTTAAATGATTATATACTGGTAAATGCCAATTAATAAGGGGGGGGGCATAATATCATACAAATTGGAGTTATTTTTCCTAACAAAACCCTCAATAAATACGTTTCTAACGTATTTTTAACTAGGAAAAATATAGTGTGGGACCAAGCACTACAAGCTCAGTCCGCTCGTAAATCATCTACACACCATTGGGTAAACACTAAAAACCAGACCCTCAATACGTGCTGGTTAGACAACAAAAGTAATTACTAACATAGACAACAATGAAAGGAAAATCAGTGAGTGTAACATTAAACTCAGTTTTACATTTACCAGAGTAAACACAACGCTAAACAGTTTAATTACACATTCTAATACTTCTTGACTAGTGGCATTAGTTAATCGGCACAGTACCTAGAATGGGTCTGAAAAACAGACAGATGACATCATCCATATCAGGCATTAATGTATCATTTCGTAATTTATCATTTTATCCAGTCTCAAGTTGTTTATAAAAATCATAAAACACCAAGTCCATGGTGGGTGTTAACAGTGACTAATCTCAGTTCTGGAAGCAAAAAGGTAAACACAATATTAGACATATTGTTTTTCAAATGACTAATACCAAACCCATATCAAGGGGTCATTGGCTCTGAGAGCACAGTCAGAGCATACATTTCCTTTAAGATTGGGGCCTGGACACTTAATCAGTGATGACATTTCTTAACAAAAAAATTGGTTACGGCTTTTGTCTTCGTAGACAATTAATTTTAACTTATCTGTTTTTAGAGCCAACACTTGGTTGCAAATTATTTAATTAGCTATCCTCTTCTCAAAATGAGAGGTCGGTGAAGGAAGTGCACAATGTGAGTGGTGTCTTAATGCTCCAGACTTACATGATTTACTTATAAGTACGTTCAATTTACTGCGTACTCGTTTCACCACTTGGGTCAAAGCTCACCCTCTCTGTGAATGTGAACTTTGACCCGCACTTACTCTCCTCTGGAGTCTTGCTAGTTGCTCCTGATACAGCAGGCTGCAACACAAAGCTTGAGACAAACAATTAGTATAGACAAACAATTAGTATAGACAAACAATTAGCACAGTTACAGACATTAGAAAAAGGTTCGCGACCTCCCTCTCCTCATGTCCTTGGCTTTAGCAATTCATGTATTGTGTTGTGAAGTGTGTGTCTGTATGTGTATGTGTGTGCGTGTTGTATTTGTGTAACTCCTGGAGAGGTTGTCATTGAATGGGCACCAGTGGTACATAACCTATATAATCTCCCTCTTTTTATACCATGAAGTATTGTAAGACTCAATAAAACACTAGAAAAGAAAAACTTAACCTACTGAAGTCCCTCAATAGGAACTGACTAAAGTCCCTTAACATGAGCAAATCAAGTCCCTCTTTTTGGACACACGTAACTACATAAACCTTAATGATACCAAAAAGAAATAAAAGTAAATCAACCTGTGGATTTATTCAAAAACCTAAAACATAAATGTGTCACCCTCCTTTCGTGAAGGGAAAACAAAAACAGTCTGCTATTAAAGTCAAAAGTATCCTAATGTGCTTTAAGGGTCAATTAAGTTAACCTATAGCATCTACTCGTTATCTAATTTGTAATGGCACAAGGGCAATACTAAGTAAGGTTCAAATAAACTAATCACTGTCAGAATAGAACTGAATTCAAAAGGGAAACACAGGGCCAAATAATAAAATAAAACAAAACAAAATAAATCCAGGGGAGAGACGATGGTGCATCAACTATAGGATGTTATGTCTCTGGTGGCTTTGAGCAGGCAGCAATTGGTTCTGCATTTTGTGGGCAGAACTGGCCTGTAGCTGGCATAGGAGATTCATCAGTCTTCCTCTTGTGATTCACTTTTCACTTGTATCGTATTAGTCCATGGCGTCCACATCGCTGGTTGTGGGATATTGATCACGTAGCACTTTTCATAGTTCATTGCGAAACACAGTGAGGTGTTTTCAGAGCTCTCTGATCCTTGCACAGAGAGAGAGTCACTTGTGTCTGTAGACGTCTGTGTCTTGTGGCTGGAGGCCAGATGGGTTCAATGTCTGTGACAGTGGTCAGGGTTGATTTGGAAGTGGTCAGGCACCCAGAGGCTTCTTCCTCTTTTTCTTTCAGATGCTCCACAGTTCTTTGCAAATCATTATCAATATCCTATCCATCGGTGGAGGTCACAGTGTCGTTAATCATATGAGGGGAAAGCATTTAGCTGTTCAGTCCTGAGTCTTTGCTCAATGTATCCAATAATTTCCCCATCTTGTTCAGGGTAGTTTGAGCACAGCTAGGAATGTACGGGGGAGGGAAAGGTTAGGGATCATCCTGCCCCTCATCGTCTGTTTATCTTATCAATGTGGCTTTTTCCAGGGAGGGAATGCTTTTTGCCAGGTGGAAAGTGTCCAAACAAAGAAATAAAAATAAAAATAAAAGGGGGTGCAACATTCCTGGCCTTGTGCGATAAGGGAAGACCCTAGCAGGGACGAGGCACACAGGGACTGAGTGTGTCTAACTAACTTTCCCCTCTTTTTTATTTTCAAAAGAAAATAAACAAAAATTTCCGAACCCACCTTTAATGTTCACACATCAAAAGTGAGTCTAACAACCAGACATCAATGCGTCTGTGGAGTACCTTTAATTTGAGATATTTGAACGCTTTAAAGGAAAACAAAAAATAAACAAAAACAAACCAAGCAACTTAGTGCACCTTTAATTTTACCTATCTTCTTTATCTACTGTCAGGGCCTTATTGCCTGAAATATCACAAAGGGTGTATTTAACCTTATTAAGATGAAAGGGGGACTTTTAATCAGACCTAGGTTTACCTCACAACATTTCAGAGTACACCTTTAATTCTACAAAGCTTGGGGCAGATTTTTTCAAGGAGAACCCTCACAAGTGCGGTTCAGAACTATAACTACATTAGTGTCACATGTGAAAAGGACACAACCGAAATAACTATAGGAGGATAATACAATAATATCCTATATTTCTTAACTTCAGAGTATAAATGTGAACAACTCCCCAGGCTTCGTGTGTGTGTGTGTGTGTGTGTGTGTGTGTGTGTGTGTGTGTGTGTGTGTGTGTGTTGGGGTTTGGTGTAGTTAGCTGTTAGACATTCGGTATTTACATGCAGTATAGAGACGTACAGTTAGTGACATCTGGCGTAGAGAAAGAAGAGTATGTAAGACGGTTTCCATAAGTAAAATCACTGGACTAGCAGCACTTTTAACTACGGAAAGCCATACTCAGTACAGAGGTCGCATCAACAAAAATGTTTTCCCTAAAACGAACTAAAAAACTAATCAACACTGCCAACGTTTGTGCCTAAGCAAATCTATTTTTTAATGCACCCGGCCACGACGCGTCTCCACCACAATCGTGACATGCAACTTGAACACAAATCTAACTTTACTAGTACTTTAAAACACAAAGCCAATCCCATCATGCAAAACACGCTCTTTCAGCCTTTCCCTTAGTCGTCGACAACTAGGTTATCACTTAAGAGCTCACCTCATAAAAGTTAGCACAAAGGACCAATTTTATGTTAATCTACCACCGAATGGACTCAATTAATGGAAGCTACCACCGAATGGACTCACTTCACCTATGAAAAAGTTATAGGTTTGTCAAGGGGGAGAAGGTCTGATAGGCTGCACTAGAGATTCTTATAGCTTTGCTCAGGCTGATATAAGGAACCGTACCTCTTGTATAAACACTAGTCAGTGCCACTATCCAGTGCTACTATTCAGTGCTGTGCGTTGGACCCTAGCCCCTTCATACATAACAGCCTTCGGATATCTAAATATATGAGGTTCATTCACGCCAACAATGCGGAGTAGAGACCCATAGTTAAATCAAGTTTCCAATCATCTATCGTTACCACCTTATGGTGTGATAACGAAGGCAGTTTATCGTACCCAATAATGATATACAGTTTAATCATTTATCAAAAACGTACTATAATGGCCCTCTGCATTAGGGAAAATATAAATAAGCCAGCATTTCACACAGGAAAGGAAGAAAACACAAATAGAGTAAGGGAAAAGAGGTAGTTACTTACTAGCCTTGTCAATTTCCTCAGACAAAAATAAAGAGTCTATACTTACTAAACATAAACAAAAATCTACAGAATTCGAGGTTATGAAAACAGAACAAACAACCACTCAATAAAATTTGAAATAGCCAATTACAGAAACTTAGGTTTTTACAACAGGCGTTTCTGCTCACCTTATTATTATTCCCAGGAGATTGAGTGACCGAGTTCGGAGTCCAGACAGGCTGCTGACCATTCAAAACCTTCTAAAGGCCCACTTCGTTTTGTTATAAATTAAATTAACCCCTTCAAGGCATCACGTCGGGGTCACCACTTGAAAGGTACGTGTAAAAATGCCTATTTATGAAGGAAAAAAGACCATGGAGAAATGTGTAAAAATCCGGGATCTAAGCCTCAGTATTTATTTGAGTAAATTGACAAGGCATGTTCACAGGACAGGAAAGCAGGAAGAAGAGACGTCCTTCCCTAAAACACAGTATTATATTGTCTAACATGTCTACTGATTGGTTACATCTTGTAGTCAGGCAGATTTCAGGGTCCTCCTCTTGTTTTCTCCTGGCCGAAACCAGAGATCATCGAAGTTGACCTCCCCCAAGCCTTGAGAAGTTACCCAGACTTTGTTCTAACATTTCCTCTGCCTTAGGAATGTTGCTATCTCATGAGAAATCAGCTTCAGTTTTATGGCTAGTGTCTGACTATTGGTGTCCAAGCACCAAGGAAAAGTGAGAACATTTATTCAAGTCAAATGTGAAGAATATATCAATTGTTTAAATGATTATATACTGGTAAATGCCAATTAATAAGGGGGGGGGCATAATATCATACAAATTGGAGTTATTTTTCCTAACACTACACAACAACAAAAGCAGAACAGTTCATCAAAATAATATTTTTTTTAAGATACTTAGACACTTTACAAAAAAAAGTGCATCACATACAATCAGTATGGAAAAGCATGTGAGATGTAATATTAATAATACTTATAAATATATAGCATATATAACATTATTATAATTTGATAATACTTCAGTCTCTTATCATATTATTAGCGACTGAAGGCTATTTACTTTTTATACAGTCACATCACATGACAATTGCATAGAAAACCGACGTGATAATGATAAGTCTAGCAGTAATCATACATGCTCACAGTTTCAATAAGCACTGCATAACATTTTGAATTGCACTACTCATATACTTTAAAAGAGGGGTACTACAACTGCTAATAGGGATGCTAAAGGAACACTAGAGCAGAGAGGTGTATATCTCCTGCTCTGTCCGCAGCTGGGAGGGACTGCAGCGCGAGGACTGCCGCTTGTCAGTGCTCTGGGAAGGGGGAGAGGCAGGGGAAGCACCCGCTGATCGTTGATTAGAGTAAAGAGCGATACTTGAGCGAAAAAGTCACCAATAACACCAGAAAAAGTAGCTAGATTTGTCTCTGGTCGCTTTTTTGAAGAAAACGTCGCCAGAGGTGTCTGAAAAGTCGGTAAATATAGCGACAACATCGCTAAGTAAGCAACAATGGGACTGAGCTGCGGGCTTGAATTAGTTCTGTAGTGTTACGCATGCGCACGAGCTGTAGGCGTGCTTGGCCGATATGGGCGTGCTTGGCAGATATGGGCGTGTTTGGCATGTTTGGCCGAGCTGCACTGGTAAGTGGAAGCGGCTGCATCTAGACCATATAGTAAAATAAGGCAATATGAGGGGTAGCTGTCTCCGTGAAGGACCTATTGTCACAAGCTATCTGTGCAGAGTACATTAGAGTCAGACAGGTTCTGATTAGTGTTGTAGTTTTAGAATATTTTACATTACAAATCTTGAAAGTCCTGTGTCACAACCATGATACGTCAACACCGACTTTCTGAAGAAGTTATATGAAATGTTTCGATAATTTTATTTCCTGAAGTAGTTCACCTAACATCAACAGAAAAACCAAACTGCTACTAGAAAAACTCTATTTGTCCTGTTTAAGAAATGTTAAAATTATGTCAACACCGTCAGATATCAAAAAAAATTATATTCATATACATTTTGAAAATATTTTTTTGTGGCTTAAGGCGAGACACGGCAGGCAAAAACATCGTTTTTTTAAGCACTGGTCAATTTCCATAACATGTCTTCTTTCATACTAGTACGGATAAAAGGTCCAAAATATACGTTTTAGGTGTTTATTTTACTAAACTTTGACTGCTTGCGTCTGTATTTTGCTCCTAAATTCGTCAAAAGTGAGCATTCTTACGTAACATACAGCACCGCGGCCGCTGTATGAAACATAATAATCTTGGTACTGTTGGAAAGCTCTGAATCTCAAGAACAACGTTATCGCATCCAAATATGGTCATTTCCCTTGAATCAGTAACCAATCGTGAAAGTGTGAGGAGGGATTAAATGCTAGGAACGCGACCTCATTGGCTAATGCACATTTCTGACGATGTGATTCGCTGAAAGGCATCACGCGATGCTAGCCGCGGGTAGCTCGAAAATCACAAAATAAAATGGGAAAAACGTCGAAAATATGCCAAACCAACAAAAAAAAATACTTAATCAATTGGCTACGGACATTACATGATCGCCATTTGAAGGGGAGAAGTGTTAAAGACATGTAAATAACGCCGATCACGTCGGAGAGACACAGACTGTCAGAGGATCAGAGAGGGGAGATGCTGGGGAGAGAGAGGCGTCTGTGCCGACAGGAGCAGGTTGACAGACAGTGGCTAATAATGAATTAATCACGTTTAAATTAGCATGTGGATGTAAATGTTACTATGCTTTGGTTTATATATGTTAAGCAGTGGTAGGCCTATATGGCACTGAGGGGTGTAGGGCCTAATTCAATAAATTACTCTAGCTATAATCAGTGATTATCAGCAGAATTCACGTTTTTATCTTTAACGGCCGTTTTCTCAAAATGAGCTTTTTCCAATACTCTGCGAAAGATATCTCAACTTCTAGACCACTGACATCAACCAAACTTTCTATAATCATTCATAGCACTATTTTAAAGGTTTTTACAGAAGGATTTGTTAATATATTGTTAATTGTCTGATTTATAATACATTTTCCTCCTAAAAACATGCCTAAAATGCATTTCTAAAACATGTACATAGTATTTTTTGATTTATTAAATGAAAAAAGGCTGTATCCAAAATCTGTTGTGTAAAAACTTTAGAAACTAATATGTGCTTAAAATAAAATAGAGATTTTAACTCTGGCTTTATCCAACATCTCGATTTCTTTCTCGAAAAATGATCCAAATGTACGCATAATTGGTTAAATATTGCCATATTTGCATATTTAATAAAATACTAAAGAAAAACATTGAAAAACAATGAGGGAACATTTATTTGTGTTTTTTGGTGTCTGACGGAGTTGACACAAAATAAGGAATGGCAAGCTAAAAAGCCCATGTTAAAAAGGAGAAGCAAGGTAAAAAGTACATTTTTATAAAGAGGACAAAAGCTGGGAGGTTGTGTCAAACCTTAGCTCAGTAGCTTAGTATATGTTGGATACATACAACCCGATCCACCGTTACAGGCTTCAAAAGTTTGTTCACGACCAAGTCATTTCGGTATTAATCTAGTTATAGACGCTGTGGGTCTGCCTCTCTCTTCTCCCTCCGGTATCCCCACAATTTTGATATTATTGCGCCTCGAGCACCCTGGAGGGGTGCTCGAGGCGCAATAATATCATCGAATAGGCGCAGAATAGTCATCGATTTCAGTCAGCAGTTTTTCGATTGACTTTTTCACGTTTGCCAAACTCGATTTTGAGACGTGGTCTGACCCTTGCTCCTCTGCAGCATATGTCTTTAAGTCAGTGCCACTTGAGTGTTTAAGAGGGTTTCAAACTTGGAATCTAGAAGGTTGAATCGCTTATCAATAGACAGCAACGTACTTTCAGACATTTTTTACCACATGCTCAGCGATTCCTCCTCTGCGCCAGGCCCAAGACCAACAGCTGTGTCCAATAGTTTGGATTTGTTTTTGTCTGGTGTCAGGCATCTAGACAATGTTTCCAATGTTTGCGATTGCAAAAAACGGCGGACTAAATGACACCTCACTTTAAGGCAAGATGACAAATTAATACAAAGTGGGTTTCAAATTAAGTAATGACTTTAAAATTAAACAAAACAGTTATAATAAAATATATATTAAAAAGAATAATACAAAAATTAAATAAATACATGTTTTTAATAAAGGCAAATTTATCTTGTGTTTTCATGGTTGTCATGTAGGGCTCCCAAAGCAAAGACCAATTCCCTCTGATTGCCCTGAGCTATGTATGTCAGTTTTTCTAATCCAATACAGCTCGACATCTCCTTATCCCACATTGCCAGTGTTGGAGGCTCCATGCGTTTCCAGCAAAGCGCAATGGCTCTCCTAGCTTGAAGCAAGCCAAAGTCTAGCAGTCTGGTCTTAATAATAACAATTAATAAAGTTATTGGACACATCTTACTCCATGTGCATCTCACTTGCACCCCTCAAAAACGTTTGAAGGTTTTGAGAAGTGATTTGAAAAGATGTCACTGACTGCCAGCAGAAGTCATATTTTCAACAATATTTCAGCTGAATAGATTTTATTTTATTTCACTGGTTTATTTCAGGGACATTGCACACTAATCAACATTCAAAATGTAAGTGAGCCAGAGTTAACCTAAGAGGCTAGTTTTCATCTGTTGTCCCCTGCCAGATATTTAAAAGGCAACCTAAAATTACAGAAATAGAATGCATCTATCAACAAAGATTAAAAAACAGCATAGTCGACTCAGAAAATACACTAACATTGGTTGGTGTAAAAGATACTGTAAAATCAGTTTCTTGGTAGTTTCGTATGAATAATGTATGCATTGAACTTCTCGTAAATACTGAAGGTAGACAGATACTGTATGATGCATCTCAGGGTCTGCCTAGAAACCGTCCGGTAATGATACTGTAATGTGCTTCCTCTTTTCAAAATCAACAACTTCGTTCTTCAAAGTGTTGCCATTCGGATGGGGCTCATTGCTTTAGTATTCCCCTTTTTTGGGGCAGCCAAGCTCATGCTAGTAGATTGCAGAGCAGGAAACAAATCAAGCTACTGTTTGAATAATCAGAGTTCACAAAGGCTGTGTTCAAATATCTCTGTAGCTCTTTCTCCCCCTCCTCCTCCTTTCTTGCACTCACACACTCGCGTTTACACATATTCTTATTCCTTTAAGGTGTCAGACCAGTACAGTTGTGGACAGGAAATTGCCAGTAATACACTGGCAAAGGGACTGGCAGCGTTTTAAATGAGCTATAGTGTTACATAGGTCTGGGGGGCCCCGATTGTCTCCTGTGGTGGAGGGGAAAAAAGACCTTGTCCTTTAATTTGACCAGAACTTTTTAATGAACAAAGATCTGGAACTTTATTCTCAGGTATACCAACCTGTCTGTGTCTCTGTAGGGGAAGTGGAGTTCCTCTGAGTCGTAAAAAAAAAACTGTTTAACCTGTGTTAGAGTATTCCTTTCCCCAAGCTCTCCAATGGAAATATGTCAATGTTATTTCAAATCAAAAGACATAGCTTCGAAATTCTGGTATGTGACATTTGTGATTTCATTTGTGGATATACTGTAATAATATTCAGAGCAGAACAAATTAATATGTCACTGCTCTATTTAATTAAAGGGAAACGTTGTATGAATTCTTGAGTGTTTGCTCTGTAAGAACTAATTTTAAATTGAATCTCATTATCAACTAAATAATTACAAATCAACTCCCTTGCACGGTAGTGGTGTACTTACCTACCAGACTTGAGGACATACAACACAAACAACCTCATACATCTTGAGGAGAAGCTAAAAAAGGATTTATTGTACCCCTCATGCTGTAAGACGTACAACATATCACAGCGTCACTAGCAGGCAAAGAAAAGGTCCCACGCCTTGCCTGTTAACGCCTGAGGCTGGAGCTATTCTGGCACTGTGTTATTTAGCATAGCTATAGCCTGGTGACACATCGGCAGACATACTTCAATCAATGTGCAGCTACTCTTTTAATCCTTTTAATCCTCGCCCCGGTGTGATGCACACAAACACATTTCCCAAAATACTCTCGATCATCAGTCATTATGTGGCTTTGGGCAGAAACATCTCAAACTAAAATGTGTTCCAACAGAAACCCTTGGGCACCTGGGTAACACAAGGCAAATATATCATTTTTAATTTGTGTTTGTACAGTTCAGACGCATAGGGTCTCCACAGGTTTTAAACATTTGTTAATGTGTTAAGGCACACAACAGAGATCTATTTTTTTTTTATCAATTTCACTTCCATCTCTCGTCTTCCTTAATACATGTATAAATAAAAAGTTCCAAAATCTACCTTAAATACCTTTATAATAAAACAGCTTTTGTTTGCAGTTGGTAGAGCTAGATTCCACCGTATCATACATTTTTCCAACAGACACAGTTCCCCAAGGTTAAGACATTTTTCTGTTCGAAGGCTCACAATATTTATTAGAAACTTGCCAGTAAGGCCTTAAACCATAAGCATAAATGAATCACAGCAACATTGTACACCATCCTTATCCATAACACTGTCACATAGTGGTTTATTGTATTTAATTCCCGTCCAGAATTGGTTGGTCTGTTTGTTAGAATAGGTGCTGGTCCAACGGGAAATCTACCTGTGGGATGAACAGAGTTGGAGACCAGTCTTCTGGGCCACTTTGAAAGAGGTTCCCCCTAGCGGACGTTTTCCTCACTACATATCACCGGACGTGAGCTCTTAAGTCTCACTTTCACGGACTTTACCCTACTGGACAAGCCACTCCCCGTGAGTCAGTAAACCGTTGATGTTGCGGTCACAACTCATCCAAACCTGTCATCTGATGAGTGAGTCAGAGTCATTTAGATGTATACCTGTTTATTAGTAGTGTTTGGAGAACTTTGTGTCTGCTAAGTTAATGAAGCTAATGTTCGATAAGCTAATAGTATTTCTGTATGTTAGCATCTAACTGTTCTCGTTCTATAGTTGGTTAAAACATGTCTTCTGTGTGAGTAGCGACCTATTACAGTTGTTGTATGTTCACATGCAAAGTGGCAAATATGTGTGTATGTTATACCAACCCAGTCTCTCCAATATGCGTACAAATCGCACGGTTTTACACTTTCAAAACGCGTGCAGTACATACGCCAAATGCAAATTTCACGTGCATATGATACTCAAAACCCATCATTAATTTATGTGGAGGGCAGATGCGTCCAAATACCACGCATCAATTTATACCTATCCCGACGTCACCAGCGAGGCATGCTGCGTTCCATTGTACTCAGAACTCGGGGATTTCCGACTTCCGATAAGGAAAAGTGCAATAAAATGGTTGTTAAAGTCGGAAATTCGGGCAACACTTGACTTCACTGATGTGACGCAGAGGTCACAGCCACAATGTTGAGTCGCGGCTACCGCTGTAGCCTAACGTTTACGTTATTTGGATGAGAAAGGAGGTGTATGATGATTGATTTACATCATACACTGGTTGCTCGCAGCGCTACGGCAATTAATCTGAGGCTCAGAAAATTGCAATAAAAACATCCGTCTGTTGTAGGTCCATATATTTTCCCGATCAGATGCACTGGAACACAGTCATGTCCGGAACTCGGAACTACCAAGTCGGAAATTCCCAAGTTCCGAGTACAATGAAACGCAACATCAATCCATTCAACGCTGGAAATTTGAAAGGAAAAGGTAAGGTGAAACGACCGCAGCATCACCGGTAATATATGCTACCTTTTTTTGATGCATTGCAGCAAGTGTGTTTGAATGGATTTCAGAAGTGTCTGCATTACGTTAGGCTACATATTGTAACAGTGGGCGGCTTTTTTTGCTTAGCCTGTAGACCTATGGCCTTTTCCCCATTGACATAAGCCTTCGCTTATTTGTACTGTATCCAGTCCTGTTGCAGTTTAAAGTCAATAAATACTTCTTGTCTTGATTTGACACGACTGACAGGCTGTCATTCAGCCTGTCAATATGATGCTGTTGCTGTCAGTGACAGCGCCATACAACCAGGCGGCCCGGAAGGGGCTTACTACCTTTACATCGTGCCTGCATTAAAGGCCTGTTTATGCACACCTTTATATATGTTTTATGCAACTCTTTGCCATCGTGGTCTCCTTGTTTCATGTTGTTAGTTACACACTATGGTTACACATTAATAATATGCGCGATCGGGGTCCCATCCTCTTTGTTATACAATCCAGGGATTTAAAAAATGGTGGGGACCTGGGACTACTTCGCACGCTTTGATTCCGAATGGGAGTGGTGACAATATGAAACCTGAAACCTGTGAACTCCCTTAACATCATGAAAACAAAAAGAGGGGTGTTAATGCACACATCTAGATATGTTTTATGCAATGCTGTACGCTATCGTGGCCTCCTTGATTCACGTTGTAAACTACACATTACCAATCCCGCAGTCGGTGACTTGGCTGACGCCAGATCAGTTTAGGAGTTTACTGCTCATGTACATTCACTGTTCAAGACGATCTGAGAGCTGCTAACATATTTGGCAGTGGTTTATTTTAGCCAGCCATTACTAGTTGCACGCAGATGCACGATGCACTTAATTAACAGTGAAATTAATTAATGTAGTAGGCCTACTTGTATAATGCAATAATTAACAGTCATTGTCTCAATAATTTAATGATTTTTGTTATTTTCTTTGTATGGTACAGAAAATGCCAGGCGGTTCAACATATAGACAGTGCCCCCATTGCCAGGAGAAATCCAACTGTGGCAATAAAAGATGCACCAAGGTACATAATGTACTGTAGTCTAATATACTGTCTGTTTTGTCTGACAATAAAAGTAGAGTTTGGAGAGTAGACATAAGTTTATCATACCAAAAACTCAGTTTTGTTGCACCTTAAATTTTTTTATTATTATTTCTTATTATGTTATTTCATAACATTTTACTTCCCGCATGATGGGAGACTATCTGTTGCAATTGGATGTTTGACTTTTAGCTTGTTTAAATAACACCCTATTACAAAGGTCTATTAAAGAAAATAAAATAGTTCTGTTGCAATAATGAATGCAAATTATTCGATTATCCATGTTTTGCATTAACATCCATGTTTTGCATTAACATTCAATTCAGTTTTACATCTCCTCAAAAGCAAGCAATAATGCATTATGTATCTAGCCAGGTAATGGGCTTTCTTATATTTCATAATTTTTTTATAGATATGGATAGTTTTAGTGAGTCCTATGGTTCTGTTTATTGGTTGTCCTAACTTGCTGTCTAGCACCCTGCCTATAATATTATTATCATTCCCCAGGGATACAGCTTATAACCTACCTGTTACTAATTTTTGTCATACCATGCTTTTTTGTCTCTCTCTCTTATTCAGTGTGGCAAGCTTTTGAAACTGAAGTCAAGGCAGTCTGCCCGGATGAAAGGCTTCAGAGCCAGGGCCAAGGAATGGGCGGAGAAAAAAAAAAAGTCCCGCAACCAGGCAAAAGTGTTTGATAACACAGCCCTGATGGTAACAAAAATGTTGTTTGTCTTTTGAAAAAAAGTAATTTACATTGTACAGGGAAGCATTAACTATGGCAGTATCATGCAATTGTGTGTCATGACACACAAATATGTATGTCAACCCAAATGCATTTGCAATTTTTCAGACCGTAAGGAGCTATTTTATGTATAAATAGTAAAATATTACACAGAATTCGATCCTGCCTACTGTACAACTCCATTCAATAGAAAATGAATGACTGGCAGCAGCCACTGTCATGAAGCTTTTGGTGTGAACTCATAGTTCCAAGCTTTCTGTGGTCTTCTTTCACAACGTAGAACTTCACACTGAAGGCTTGCTGCTATAGTGACTGACGCTATGCTACATTCCTGTCTGTGTTTCATATTAAACATCAACTCACGCTTGACCAGTAAAATGCTTTTAATATAATGCTACAGCTGTAGCAAATGTTCAGTTTGCATCTGCAGTAACTTCACACTAGATCATTGGAAATCTTTCTGAGCTAATATTCATATATTTGTATTAAGGTGGTGAAACTGAAGGCCCTGGGGTACTTTCCCTTATTTATGTGGAGAAAGTACCAGCCAAGGACCAATAAATGGCCTGCTCAGCTGCAGTGCCCATACGAGCTGCCGCCAATGGCACATGCAGTCCTGGAGAGGATGATGTGCCTTTTTGAAGGCATGCTTGAAGGTATGACACAACAAAATAGCAATACATGTATGCCTCTGTAATAAAATAAATTTCAGTACAGACCATGACCCCTTGTTTACCTACATTTTAAACCATGTACTACATCCCAAATGTTTTGATTGGTTGTTGTTTTTTCAAAGCATGGCAGCCTGACCAAATGGGGCAGCAAGAGAGGACAGAGGATGGCCAAAGAGAACAGGGTGAGGGAGGTGAAGTTGTAGAGGCGGAGGAGAGGAGGGATGAGGAAGAGATGGAGACAGAGGTAGAGAGAGAAGGGCCTGAAGTGATGGAGAAAGGAGAGGTGGAGAAAGAGGGGGAGATAGAAACCATGACGAGAGATGAGAAGGAGGGAGAGCAAGAAGTGACGGATAAAGGAGAGTTGGAGAAGACAGGTGTAGAAATGGAGAATAAAAGGGATGCAGACAAACAGAAGAAGAAGAATAGGGCAGCAAATGGGTAAGTGACAATACAAATTAGAAGATGCTGAGCAATAAGGGCAATCTTGACCTACTAGAATATGAGATACAGAATGGCAACAAAAGTCTCAGTGTACAGCAGCAGCACACCAAACTAGCCTGACAAGCAAGATGACATTGTCTGAGTTGCTCTTTATGTACTTTTTCTTACAACTTGTAATTATTTGCATGGCAGTGGTTTTGCACTCGGAGTGCCTTATACTGGCTTGCAAGGAAAGCACCACACACCTCTATTACAATGTACACTTTTTTGTGTCTCTATACAGGAAGCCAGCTGTCAAAATATTGGCCAAGGCGAAAAGACCAACAAACAAGGAAGATGGTATGAATAAAAAAAATCCAAATCCTTAAAGCGGCAACGAGTAACATTTAAATATCTTTTAAACAGCCTCATGTATCCCCTCATAATCATAAATTACCTTTAACAGCAAACGAGACCATCAGTGAAAGACGTTTTTATATAGTTTTTATTACTGCATTTGATCTGGTCGTACACCCAGTCCGATTTTCGGTTCACGCGTGCAGGCTCTATGGTCACATTTCCGTATTGGTCGCAGATTTCAGTGTGGCGCAGGAACGCGATTTGAGAAGCCTATCACTCCAGGTGAGGGAAGGGGATAGGTTGACCAGATCCCAATTCACCAGATGTGGGACAAAGTGCAGTTTTTTTTTAGCAAAATAAACTCGTGTCACCACCGGTAATGCCAGAGACACGGCTTTCTATATTAAAAAACACTATCTTTAGATCAGCGCGCCACAGTTAAGTTAGCTACTGTTAAACAAATAGAGCATTAAGGCTGCGGCTTCACATTAAAAGCATTTCACTGGCTTCACATTAGCATGTCACTGGACAAACGTGAGTTGGCTTTTATTTTGAAGTAACAGGAAGGTAAACGCTGAAGCAGCAGGCAGCACCTTCACAGAGCCCATTGAGCCCAGCAGCCCCCGGCAGCGTGATACACACACAGACAAACGGAGAGACACACACTCACACACACAGAAACGGAGACTGCTGTCTCCTCACAGCTATCGGATAAATGCCAGATTATAAAACACGCATTTAAAAAGGGGGGCTCACTTTCAATAATGTAATGGAAATGCGATTTGGTCATCCTAGAAGGGGAGTGGGAGCCTTGTTTGAGACAGTTATTTGTCGTCATAATGACTGATATAACGGGGCTGAACCATCAAAGAAAAAAAAGAAAATAATAACTAACTGCCATCTCTCGTTCATTCGCTTTGTGTGCAGACACGGACTCGTTGACAATGCATCAACTCATTGCAATCAGGTGTTTAGGACTTACTGGCATTAGTTGATGCTGTGTCACTAACCACTCTCACCGAGCCGAAAAGAGTCCGGTGCCCTCAAACTTTCAACACACGGACATGCACTATATTGCTTCCTGATTATTTGAATCTTGCGCCGCCGGCACGAGCTAGAAAACAGCTTCACGACAGCTGGCGTCGTAAAAATACTACCGCTTTTGTTCAAAGGTGTCGTCAACGTGCCGATTTACTCGTAGTAGCTTTAACTAATCCCACCGACACCACCACACGCTACCAAAGATCTTTAGGTTTTGCAGGCGCTAGTGTGGTAAAACACTACCGCAACAAAGGGTCGCTTAAATCAACAACTGAACGCTCCTCGTAGCCACTTTAAAGTCTAAAGGCAAGATTCGCAAAGGAAGGAATGTATTATTATAACTAGATATCATTTCAATATCATTTAGAGCTCACTGTTTTGAGGAGAGAGAAAGTGAGTGTGAAATTGCGACAAGATATTACCACAAATCTGGTGCTGTAGTGGTTAGACCGCCTCCCCCACCCCGCCCCCAAGCAACCTTTTTTTAGATTTGCCCCTTACATTTCAAATAGGAATATTGACAGCCTTTTCTGTTTCCTGGATACATTTATCACTTGCAGTTTGCAATTCAAGTTTCTCCCTCTGCGAGTCTGTAGTTTAGTAAAAGGGCAATACTTTAAAAAAACGTTTGGTTAGCACAATATACAGGTAAGCCCCAAGTGATTATAAAATGTACTCCACATAAATGTAGCCCAACACTGAATTAAATCTACATTAGTTTTATGGTTTTTGCCTTCAGTCCCCTGATAATGTTCAAATATATAACCATGTGTCAGTGGTATACACTGCTATCAAGCCAGTACCTACTACAAAATCCCATCACTCTTCACACATATTCACTGAAATTAATTTTATACGATGGACACTAACCAGCAGATGATCCCTTTTTCCTCCGTTTGCTGCTGTACACCCGCTGCCCATCGAGGTCCCTCTTCCACCAGGTCACATCGGAAATCCCTGTGACAGGCTTCTGAATCTCCGTTTTGGATTTCTATATTTCATGCAACAACATTAAAAGACGGTAATAATAACAAATTGGAGTATATATGATGTATTTCTGTAAAACAAGGATGTAACTTGCCTGTAAATCTTGAAGAAAAGCATCTCCAAGCAGAAGAAGTGCTTCTAATTTTTTCCGTTTCCACTTGACATAAATATATATATATATATATATATATTTTTTTTTTAAATCTGAAATCAACCCCAACTTTCTGATAATCCACATCATAGATATGAGTAGGTTGTTGTTTCAATTATTGATAATTAGTGTGAATGCTGGAGCATTCCAGCATTATTTGTAAAATACAATTAGGCCTACTACATTTATTTCACTGTGTATGTAGACTTGATCGTAAGTGCACCGTGCGTCTGGCTAAAATAAACCACCGCCAAATATGTTAGCAGCTCTCAGATCGGCTTGAACAGTGAATGTACGTGAGCAGTAAACTCTTAAACTGATCTGGCGTCAGCCCAAGTCACCGACTGCGGGATTGGTAATGTGTAGTTTATAACGTGAATCAAAGAGACCACGATAGCGTACAGCATTGCATAAAACATATACAGATGTGTGCATTAACACCCCTCTTTCTGCAGTCATTATTTTAAGGGAGTTCACAGGTGTCAGGTTTCATATTGTCACCACTGCAGTTCGGAATCAAGTAGTCCGGTCCCAGGTCTCCCTAATAGCTAACTAATAGCATGAAACAAAGATACCACGGTGGCATACAGTTGCATAAAACATATATTTGCATATGTTTGCATAAACAGGCCTTTACTGCAGGCACGATTTAAAGGTAGTTAATCCCTTCCGTGCCGGCCGGGTGTATGGCGCTGTCACTGACAGCATCATATTGACAGTCGTGTCAAATCACAATAAGGACTATTTATTTAGGCTACTTTAAACTGCAACAGGACTGGATAAAATAATTAAGACGTGACCAGGTAAAGTAACATCAGAAATAAGTAGCTGATATTACCGGTGATGCTGCGGTCGTTTCTCCTTACCTACTTCTCGCGGATGTCCAGTGTTGAATGGACTGAGCCTCGCTGGTGACGTCGGGATGGGTATACATTGATGCGTGGTATTTGGACGCATCTGCCCTCCACATAAATTAATGATGGGTTTTGAGTATCATATGCACGCGAAATTGGCATTTGGCGTATGTACTGCACACGTTTTGAAAGTGTAAAACCGTGCGATTTGTACGCATATTGGAAAGACTGGGTTGGTTATACAGCATCTTCATATGTTATCTGTCAATTACATGACGTCTTGCTAATGCCGAATAGAGGGTCATGCATGTGATATTTTGGCTAGTAGCCTAGTTATGTCTGTGGCCAGTTAGTACATGAATAATCCGTCACTAGGTGGCAGTGCTGTTTAATCAATGTGTAATTGGGCTGTTTAATCTGTTTATAAGCCTTGCCACTTCATTTATCCATTATGTCCATTACCTGTATGTTAGTTGGTAACCTGTGTATTATTTACATATTTCAGTTACTGACCTGTTTTATACCTGTGTGTATTTGTACAGAACCACTGAGTCATCAGACAGTTGGATTTTGAATGTGGTGGTGCAGAAGAGAATAAACAAAGTGGATTTATGTGTGATTCTTACCGATCACCTGCAGCGAGTTCTACCTTTATGAGATCCATTATAGTAATACGCTAGGAAGCTACATCTTCCTCACAGCCTCCATAACCCACAAATGATTTCAAATGATAAGCGTCAGCCTCTGATTTCATGACCCACTCACTCGTCAAGTGGACACAGCGCCTCCCACTCCTGTTCAATCCCAGGGACAACATCTGTGTTGATGATGCAAATTCTTACATTCGTACATGCCCAGCAAGCCAGGGAGGTACGGACTGAAGATCTGGGTCACAGCAGATGTCGCCACATTATATGCCTGGAGGTTCCAGGTATACACTGGTAAAGCCACTAGTGGATCTCCAGAGATTGGACCCGGGGAAAGCATGTCGAACCTGGACATGGCTGAGGGGCTCGAGGGTGTCACACAATTATGACAATTGATTCACTTCCTACTCACTTGCCCAGGAGCTTCTGAGGAAGAAACCAGCCCTGGTAGAGAGACCATCAGGGCAAACAAGTCAGAGCTTCCCCCCCAACATTGAAGCAGACAAGAGGAGAGAGCTAGTTTCCCCATCTCTATTTGCATTCACAACCACCACTACAGCAGTGAGCTACGTCCCACGGCTTGGACCATTCGTCATTGTGGTGTTGATCTCGTCACACAGTTCTCGTGAGGTCTTTCTTGGGAACTGACTAATTTAGAGATCCTTCCTTTTTCTTTCTTTTTTAACTTCTCCCCTTTCTGTTCTGGTGTGAATTGAAGGCATTATGATGGTCTAAAGTGTACTTTACAGTGCTTGTGTGTATAAGGCCTAACTTGTTTTTTTTGTAAGGAAAATGACCTAAATCTCTTTATCATGGCTCTATTCTGTTTTATAGAGCATAATGATGACTTAGTTAATATTTCATTAGTTGTTTGGGTATTTTAATGGCTGATTCAACAAAAACAACCGAAATTCTGGACACCACTGTATTGAGAGTTGTGCATAACTTAATTCAACCTGATTGAGCCATCTATACCATTTGGCTTGCGCGTGTTATCCTAAAAAAATACAATAGATGGCACTGTGTTTTCCAATAGTATGCCTTTTAGGTCTCACTCGAAACATTTGGCACTTTATGGTAAACATAGCACAATTAAGCTATGCCATTATAGATGTCCTTATACATCAGGTCGGCAATCAGGCCACGCCCCCTTTGGGGGGAAAACAAACCGAACGTGCCATTGACTATAATGCAAAATTGCGGTCCAAAACAGCACAGAAAGAAAACGATCAGAGGTAAATAAGTTAAAATTTGACCGACCGACACAATGTCAAGATCCTTTACAACAACTCTGCTGGCTAGATAACGTTAAAGACACTTATAAATGATTAATTTGGTCAACCTAAAACCATGTCTTTTTAGTCTCTCAGCATCAAGCTGGCGCAATGATCCGACCCATTGGCCAGAGATATCATGCCTTGATATATATCTTCACCTCACTGAGTCTCTATGTAAGCTGATTACACGTGAAATAATTGTTATTTTAAGTTGTGTTGTCTGTAATTATGCTTACTATGTTAATAGTATAGCGCGATGCCTTGACTAGACTGTACCAACTGTTCTAACGGCTCATTACGATAGCAAACTCCCACTGAAATGCAGAGCCCGGGGGAAGCCAGGAGCTTCCTGCTGTCATACAGACCTTATTTAAGGGAATTTTTGGGGGCATGGCGAAGGAATAAAACCATGATGTTTGCTTTTTACCATGTAAACCACACAACAGCTCAGGACATTGCAGATTTGAGACATTGCAGATTTGAGCTATAACGAGCATTTTTTCGTAATTGTAGTTTTTACACTTTCTGAGTTGTTTTCAAAATACTGTAAATGTGGGGCGACTGTGGCTCAGTTGGTAGAGCGGGTCGGCCAATGATCAAAGGGATGGAGGTTTGATCCCCGCCCTGCCACCTGTGTCATAGTTGTTGTGTCCTTGGGCAAGACACTTAACCCACCTTGCCTTGTGTGAATGTCGATAGTTAGCCTGCTATCGGTGTATGAATGTGTGTGTGAATGGTAACGTGGGAAAGGGAAAACAGGTCTCCCTTGCAAAAGAGTCTTCGGTCTCAATGGGATTTACCTGTATAAATAAAGGTTAAAAAAATAAAAATACTCTGAATAAATACGTGAAAATCATAACTATCACAAATAATGCCAGTTCAAATGAATGAAACATGATGGTATCCTTGGAGGAGCCAAAAGGATACCCCTGACCCAAGTCCCCCCTCACGCCCAAACAAAGGCACAAGGAGAATCTGTCTGCATGAAGACATTAAAGGTATTTGAGGTTCCGGCTTCAAGATTTGAACCAACTGAGGCTGTACACACACCCTTTCTGTATTGCAAAAAAAAATCCACTGGCGAGATGATTAAACATATTGGCCATCATACCAATCTGTGCTCCGCCCAAGAATATGGGGATCCGATCAAGACTAGCCCTGAAGATTTCTTGGCAATTCTACTCTTAATGGGTGTTTTCACCTTCCCATCACTGGAGGACTACTGGCATTATAGATAACGTTTAGACGTGATGGCTATCACGCCAAAGAATTCTATCTGTTACACCGGTACATCAATTTCAATGATAATCAGCAGTGGAATCAGAGTCCAGACTGATTTTAAAAAATCGATCCCCTCTTTGATATGCTTCGAGTGCGATGTTTTCTGATACTATCCATTTAAAAACACAGTGTTGGTGAAGTCATGGTAGCATAATACATCCGCCAATATGTTGCCAACAAGCCAGACAAATGGGGCTTCAAGATGTTCTGCCGAGCCAGTTCATCTGGCATCATCCACAACCTGCTGATGTATCAAGGGGTTTCCACATTTTTCAATGTTGCCCTCAGTGAGCAGGAGCAGACGCTACTTTTAGGATCAAAAGTAGTGACAACGCTATGCAAAACAATAACACAGTTTCTGTCGTCCTCTGTGACAACTAATTCACCAGTTTCAACTTGGTCAGAGACCTGCACACATTGCTGAAATTTCAAATGCATTGGGACCGTCTGACCAAACCGCATTGGTGGAGCTCCCTTGATGACAGACAAGGAGCTGATGGATAGAGGGCGTGGAGCTTGTGATTACACATCTGCTGATGGGCTGGTTGCAGTAAAATGGTTGGACAACAAATGTGTCAACCTTCTGAGCAATGCCTGTGGGATCATGTCAAACGGTGGAGCAAAGAGTCCAAGGCAAAGATTGTCGTCCCATTCCCATCACTCATCCCTGCCTACAATTAGCATATGGGAGGGATGGATCTGTCTGACATGCTTGTAAAATGGTAAATGGTAAATGGACTTGACTTATATAGCGCTTTTCTAGCCGATTTTCTCAGCCCCAAAGCGCTTTACATATCTTACCACATTCACCCATTCATACACACACTCATACACCGATGGCAGTAGCTGCCATGCAAGGCGCTCTCTGAACCATCGGGAGCAATTTGGGGTTCAGTGTCTTGCCCAGGGACACTTCCACATGTGGCGGGTAGGTGGGGAATCGAACCTCCGACCCTGCACTCCAGAGGCAATCTTCCTACCCACTTCGCCACTGCCGCCCTGTACAAGACCCCAGCCAATTCAAGGAGATGGTACTTTCCCCTCTTCGGATACATCCTTGACTTGTGGATCGCCAATTCCTGGCTAGTCTACAAAAGGGATTGTGGCCTACTGAACGAGAAACCCATGTGTTTGAAAAGGTTTCGTCTGGCAGTCACCCACAATTTGATCAACGTCGACAAGTCAGCAACCAAAGTTGGCTGACTATCAACCAAGCCCCAACCTCAGCGATTTTTACCAGCATCCAATAAGGAAGTGACACACATTGTAGTACCTTCTGTTGGCCACTGGGGGTGGTACCAAGACTGAGCAATTTTTCTTTGACTCACTTGTTAAACAGCCCGTTTTCAGTCTTATTAAACCTATTTACAGCCTGGTCCACAAAAACATTCTAGTCTGTATGTTTAGGTCATATCTCCATGACAACACTGAGGGGGTTAATTTTTTTCAAGCAGGCTAGTTTTTATTCTATTGGAGGTTGCAATGTATTGGCGCAATCTCGAGTGACAGCTCTCCGCCCGTTGTCCCTCACTTTGCTTCGGCGGTATACGTCAGCTCGATGGGCGTATCTCCCTCCCCCCGACGTGACGCCGATTTCCTTTTTCGGCAAGAGGAGTGAGGCGGAGTAAAAATCTCACAAGATCTAACACACATTGATCACACGAGACTCCGGCTCCTCTTACAGATGCTTTAATGACGCATTATCACACCGTAGAACTACAATACAGATATGGAATTAGCTCTACACACATACAATTATCCAAGACCACATAAATAATTCACGGCAAATAAGAATGAAACAAAAACACAATACTAACCACTTTGCCTGCTTGTAGCCAATGGGTTAAACGTTAATCTTGCTTCAGGAAATCTTGGATATAAACCTTTAGAAATAAAAACGTGGCTTGTCTGCCGCTGCACGTTAGCTTCTGGCAGCTTCCGGGTAAAAACAACGAATAAGACCAAGAAATAAAACAGGTACATTTACAAGAAATAATACGAGAGTCCACCTAGAGGTCAAAAACTGAATTACATATAATACTTTACAGAGCAGGAAAACACTGCCTGCAGTTACACAAGATGAACCAGGATTATTGGATGCCGTGTGAATAACTGAGGTCAGCCCGTATGCTACATCCCTTTTAATATACTATCTATGGTATGGACCAGTTTAGGGCTCTGCGATATGGCGATATATATCTTAGTGATGGCGAGATGAAGCCTTAAAGCCAAATGGTTCACAAAAAGGTTCATTTCTTGAGGCTTCATTTGAATCGATTTGAACACAATACAACCCCCCCCCCCCCCCTGCTGGTCAAACAGTGTTAAATAGCCAGATAATTCTATCAATTAGTAATACAGTCAATACTGTCCTGCAACAGTGCAGCCATGGGAATGACTTGACAAGTAAATAAATCAATACATCTTAATAAAAAAAACACCTAAACGATACAAGCGTCGATACGCGCTTCACCAAAAAACTTCCAGGATTACTCGACACACGCTCCGAAGCCTCGGCACGTTACGACCCATCACTACTATATCGTCTGACGAAACAAAAACGTCTATCGTTTCATTTTATGCAATATCGTTTATTTCGTTATGTTGCAAATCCCATTCTTTAGGACACAAACTATACATGTAGCTCGCAGTGAAGTTAATTAAACCGAATATTTCCTACAGCGTAACTTCACATTAAAAGCCTTTAACTGGTGTGATGTGAGAAATCAAAGTCAACTAAACACTTAGCGCTTCCTAGCCCTGCTGCGCTTCCATCACACTACTTCCTCCCGACAGCACCAGGCTTTTCTCGCTTGTGTGATAATCAAAGTTCATTTCTGACACTAAAATCCATCGGTAACAGACCTGTCTGTGTTTGCACACGTGTAGACGAGTATTCCATAAGGAGAGGATTATATATCCCCGCTGACAGAGCAGTCGAACCGACATCACCCGGGCAGCGCTCGACCGGCTCGCGGGGGGTTAGCAACCGAGCTAGAGGGGCAGTTCGGCTGCTATCCCCGCGGGCTGTCGCGCGCGGCTCGGCTGCTCTCTCAGCGGTGAGAAGCTCCTGCGCTCCCCGGGGCGGTCCGCGGGGTGAATTTACAATCCAACACAGCTAAAGAGGATAGCTCCATTAGGCTAATGAGTTAAGCTAAGGAGGAATCCACCAATTCAGTCAATTCTGTGCCCTGAAACCCCACACGGCCCAAAACTACTCAAATGCCACATTGCAATTTTCTATTTTGTTGAATGCTTGAACATTTGCGTTTTAATAAAAGCTGAAAATAATCAAATATGGGTAAATACTTTATTTGTTGAGTATTTCATTATTTATATTAAATATTTATTAATTTAATTTACAGAAAATATTCTATATCGTCAAATGTATCGTTATCGGGATAAGACATTTCTATATCGTGATAAGAGATTTTGGTCATATTGCCCAGCCCTAGACCAGCTCTCCCACACCTGAGAGGAAACACTAAACCCCACGACTCTCAGGATCCTGTCCATCCCTGTACAGGTCCAGTTATGTGTGACTCTAGGCTTCCAATTCCTCGAGATTGCTGATAGGGCAGGTATATCCCAGCCGTCACTGAGCGCGCTCATGCCAGCTGTCTGGGATTGCCTAATTGACCTGCGTCCTCAATATATAAGGTTTCCTTAAACAGTGGTTGAGCAGGCCAACATTAAAATGCAATTTGCAGCAATGTCCGGTTTTCCTTACGTAATCAGGGCCATTGACTGCACTTATGTTGCAGTAAAGGCACCAAATGAGTTTGCCTTTGTCAATCATAAGCATCACCATTCCATTAATGTGCAAATTATTTCCAGTGTTCATGTGGTGATAATGAATGTAGTGGCTCGGTGGCCCGGCTCAACCCATGACTCTTTTGTTATGAGGCAAAGCAGTGTGGGGGCATGGCTTCAAGCTGGTGCTGTGCGCGATGGGTTGCTGCTGGGTAAGTTCATTCTTTTCAAAAATATCTTAAAGTCCCCCGCATTTACTTTAAAAAAGTAATTAGTTATAGTTACTCACTATTTGTTCCAAAAAGTAACTGAAGCCCCTTTTACACAGAGATTACAGCATATTGACAGAACAACATCACTCCAATATGCCGGCTTTGCTTGCTTCTGTGTTATTTACACAGAACCAAGCAACGCCGGCCTGCTGGTGCACCAGTAGCCCCTTTTACACAGCGTCCGGAATGAAAGAGGTGCTTGTAAACAGCGTCAGGAGTGACGTAACAACCCAGTCTCTCCAATATGCATACAAATCGCACGGTTTTACACTTTCAATACGCGTGCAGTACATACGCCAAATGCCAATTTCGCGTGCATATGATACTCAAAACCCATCATTAATTTATGTGTAGGGCAGATGCGTCCAAATACCACGCATCAATGTATACCCATCCCGACGTCACCAGCGAGGCTCAGTCCATTCAACACTGGACATCCGCGAGAAGTAGGTAAGGAGAAACGACCGCAGCATCACCGGTAATATCAGCTACTTATTTCTGATGTTACTTTACCTGGTCACGTCTTAATTATTTTATCCAGTCCTGTTGCAGTTTAAAGTAGCCTAAATAAATAGTCCTTATTGTGATTTGACACGACTGTCAATATGATGCTGTCAGTGACAGCGCCATACACCCGGCCGGCACGGAAGGGATTAACTACCTTTAAATTGTGCCTGCAGTAAAGGCCTGTTTATGCAAACATATGCAAATATATGTTTTATGCAACTGTATGCCACCGTGGTATCTTTGTTTCATGCTATTAGTTAGCTATTAGGGAGACCTGGGACCGGACTACTTGATTCCGAACTGCAGTGGTGACAATATGAAACCTGAAACCTGTGAACTCCCTTAAAATAATGACTGCAGAAAGAGGGGTGTTAATGCACACATCTGTATATGTTTTATGCAATGCTGTACGCTATCGTGGTCTCTTTGATTCACGTTATAAACTACACATTACCAATCCCGCAGTCGGTGACTTGGGCTGACGCCAGATCAGTTTAAGAGTTTACTGCTCACGTACATTCACTGTTCAAGCCGATCTGAGAGATGCTAACATATTTGGCGGTGGTTTATTTTAGCCAGACGCACGGTGCACTTACGATCAAGTCTACATACACAGTGAAATAAATGTAGTAGGCCTAATTGTATTTTACAAATAATGCTGGAATGCTCCAGCATTCACACTAATTATCAATAATTGAAACAACAACCTACTCATATCTATGATGTGGATTATCAGAAAGTTGGGGTTGATTTCAGATTTAAAAAAAAAATATATATATATATATATATGTCAAGTGGAAACGGAAAAAGATTAGAAGCACTTCTTCTGCTTGGAGATGCTTTTCTTCAAGATTTACAGGCAAGTTACATCCTTGTTTTACAGAAATACATCATATATACTCCAATTTGTTATTATTACCGTCTTTTAATGTTGTTGCATGAAATATAGAAATCCAAAACGGAGATTCAGAAGCCTGTCACAGGGAAATCCGATGTGACCTGGTGGAAGAGGGACCTCGATGGGCAGCGGGTGTACAGCAGCAAACGGAGGAAAAAGGGATCATCTGCTGGTTAGTGTCCATCGTATAAAATTAATTTCAGTGAATATGTGTGAAGAGTGATGGGATTTTGTAGTAGGTACTGGCTTGATAGCAGTGTATACCACTGACACATGGTTATATATTTGAACATTATCAGGGGACTGAAGGCAAAAACCATAAAACTACTGTAGATTTAATTCAGTGTTGGGCTACATTTATGTGGAGTACATTTTATAATCACTTGGGGCTTACCTGTATATTGTGCTAACCAAACGTTTTTTTAAAGTATTGCCCTTTTACTAAACTACAGACTCGCAGAGGGAGAAACTTGAATTGCAAACTGCAAGTGATAAATGTATCCAGGAAACAGAAAAGGCTGTCAATATTCCTATTTGAAATGTAAGGGGCAAATTTAAAAAAAGGTTGCTTGGGGGCGGGGTGGGGGAGGCGGTCTAACCACTACAGCACCAGATTTGTGGTAATATCTTGTCGCAATTTCACACTCACTTTCTCTCTCCTCAAAACAGTGAGCTCTAAATGATATTGAAATGATATCTAGTTATAATAATACATTCCTTCCTTTGCGAATCTTGCCTTTAGACTTTAAAGTGGCTACGAGGAGCTTTCAGTTGTTGATTTAAGCGACCCTTTGTTGCGGTAGTGTTTTACCACACTAGCGCCTGCAAAACCTAAAGATCTTTGCTAGCGTGTGGTGGTGTCGGTGGGATTAGTTAAGGATTTGGATTTTTTTTTATTCATACCATCTTCCTTGTTTGTTGGTCTTTTCGCCTTGGCCAAAATTTTGACAGCTGGCTTCCTGTATAGAGACACAAAAAAGTGTACATTGTAATAGAGGTGTGTGGTGCTTTCCTTGCAAGCCAGTATAAGGCACTCCAAGTGCAAAACCACTGCCATTATATAGGCTATACTGTATAGGCTACAGTATAGGCCTATGCCCGTCGCATTTCTTCCCCGTGCCCAGGACAAGTATACGTTTGTGCCCCGCCTTCCCATGCGCACTTCGGTAGAGTCAGAGTGCTGAGAGGCGCGCACTAATGAGCATTAGGTTATCATTAAAAATCCAGGTTAATGGCACAAA
The DNA here is from genome assembly GCA_026122265.1 of Ammodytes dubius. Taxonomy (NCBI): domain Eukaryota; kingdom Metazoa; phylum Chordata; class Actinopteri; order Uranoscopiformes; family Ammodytidae; genus Ammodytes; species Ammodytes dubius. The sequence continues at coordinate 69,037 of JAOPFK010000039.1, forward strand.
GCAGTAGATAACTTCAACATAGTCACTATACGTTCCCTCCGTCTGCTAAGCGCCCTACCACAGGGGGGAGAGAGAGAGAGACGCGCTGACAGGATGCAATGTTCACCTGCGCACCTTCTCCTCCAAGGTGTGTGCCGGTATCTTGCCAAGTTACCGCTGATAAGAATTGTGTCCCCGCCGGCCGGTCAGCGCGCATGAATCAAGTAAAGGCAAACATAGCCTATTAACACTTCGTAAGGTCGTAAAAAAGTCGGGTCGTTTTATATTCGGGGTCTAGTATTCTGCGTCCTGCCTGTTACCAGAGCGGTCATTCAGCTTCAGGGCCTGTGTCCAAGTTGTATTTATTTAATTTTTTCGAGTGGAACCAACACTGGCTGTGCTCTCAGAAGCGGCCGGCATGTGTGTGTGCAATGGGAGAGATAACGCTTTGTATGGAGAAAAAATAAAGGCACGGGAAATCGCCAAAGCCTCCAATAGTGCATCCCCGGAGAACAACACCCTAAAGCCTCGACTCATTAGCCTATTGCGAGTCAACGTATCAGAGGCAGGAATCGGCTGTGCGATCGACTTTTACTGTGGCTTTTTAGCTGCGGTAGTGTGCTGAGGAGAGATTGACAACTGCGCTGTCCTTTTACGCACCACCAGGGCCGCCGTAATGTTTAGATTTCATCATTTGCATCAACGCCCTTATGATAATAAGAATGAGAGGCTTCATTAAAACGCTGTCCATGCGCTGTCTATGCGGTCGTTGTGATTGTAGGCTAACTTTGTCGGCTGTAAACTGAAACTAACGGAGATCGCGGAAGCCTTTCCCTCGACAACGTTAACGTGCACTACCCAGGTTATCATTTCAGCCTTAAACCACGGCCATGATACCTTTCGTTTAGGCTATCATAAATGCTGCGTCTCAAATGCCGAGGACAGCAGCGAGGATGAAGCTATGCCACGACCAAACCAGAGTATAGGAGAGATGACAGCGAGAGCGATCACAGCGGGGCACAAGAATAAAGTCACACATCAGAGTTCGGTCTATTTGCACTACTGTTCATTTGCACTGAAGAAAGGTGTTTGGTGAATACAAATTCACCAGAATGCAGGAAATTAAGCATTTAATGCTCCAAAAAAACAGCTGAGTGCTGTCTGATAAGCCGGACAGAGAGCGTTGGAGGAATCCTCCGCCTCTAAACATGTAAACGTGTGAAAAAATGAATAAATAATCAATTAGAGCTGGCCTAAAAATAAGTTTGCCATGTTACTGTTTATTGTATTTAGGATTTTAGCTCATTTGGACGCTGTTTGACCGTCTGTTTTCATTGATATAGCCTATTGGCGATATTATAACTACTTTCAGTTTCATTACTCAAACGTGATTAGTGTTCTAAAAGATACTTCGATTATAAAACAAGAGGTCAAAAAATCAGATGATGATTAAACAAACTAATTTATGACTTTATATATCCTGAACGTTAAACAACGGCCACCCGCCGGACGCTGTAGCCTAGGATCAGAGATCTGCACTCGATTGCTCTTCCTCAAAGGAACCGGATGTGCACATTTTTACTTGAATCTGAATTTTCTCTACTTGAATCTGAATTTTTTTCTACTTGAATTTGAAAACTTGAATTTAGAACTTTTATTTGAATGTGTCATTTCGAATATGAACTGATTCAGATTTAAGTATAATTAATTCAAATTCAAATGGATTAATTCATATTCAAGTGTATAAATTAAAATTCAAGTAGAGAAAATTCAGATTCAAGTAGGGGAAAGTGGGGTGAGTTGTGCAACTTTTTACTCACAGTGATTTTAAAGTGAGGCCTTGACAGTTATGTCTCCAACTCAAATATGTACATATATTTCAGGATGTTGTGCATCCCTGGCAAGAAAAACTTTGGATCTGGAATAAACTGTTTAAGAAATATAGCTTTCGGAAAAAAAGTTGTCTTGTCGCACAAATCACCCACGTAGTGAATTGTGCCAATTTATATATATCTCAAAAACTGTAATGCAAGACAAATCCATTAGACAATCACTTATTTAAGGTATATTTAAAGTAAATAAAGTAAATAGTTGACAAAGATTGAAGGTACATTTTCTTAAACAAGGCCTAGCAGATCTAGGTGGTTTTGCCTGCAAAGCTCACAATGACAAAGTCACCTTCATCATCTTTCTGGCCATCTGAACTCTCATCAGTGGTGTCGTTAAGTGGAATTGAGATGTCACTCTCTTCTGAGCTACTGTAGACAATCACTTTCTTTTGGTGACCAGCGTATACAGCCATGCCACTGGCACGACTCTCAGAAATGTACTTTGCACTAGTTGCTCCGTGCTTGTGGAACCAACTGCCACCTGACAAATGTGATTCCCCCTACATTTCTGCCTTTAAATCAAGGCTCAAAACCCATATGTACACCCTGGTGTTTCCTCCCCATTAACCTCTGCACTACTTACTTACCTCTGCACTACTATCGGTGTTTATGTGGATGTATGGGCATAACGTCTTTTATTTTGGTTATTGTTATTTTACCTTCATTGTTTACCTACTGAATGCACTATGTACAGCACTTTGGACAGTGCAAACTGTCATACATGTGCTTTTATAAATACATTTTACTTACTTACTTACTTACTTATAACTCACCCAGGCACTTTCGCACAAATCACCCCATCCCCAGAATTTTGGATAATAGGCATGATGCAGCAATTTAGGGCTGACATCGTGCTAACTATATAGACTCAAAGTGTAGCATACCAAAGCACTAAAACATGTGTCAAATGTTTTCAAACGTGTCTATAATTGTTCAGACACAATAATCAAACAACCTTGATCATGGAAATTTTACTTTGAAAGGCAAAACACAGTTTTTTGAGCTTAAATGTGCTTATATCTTATTCCTTGTGTCTCCCTTCTTTACAGGATGAGTCAAATGGATGGCTCTTCTTAAATATGTGGTCACATTTCCAATTTCTTCCACGGTTTTCTAGAAACAAGGGGTTTTGCAACTTCCAAAATGCACAACTCACCCCACTTTCCCCTATATTTATTTATTTATTTTTACTATGAAAGCGCAAACGAGCCGTGCGAGCATGCGCCGACGTTCGGTGGAGGGAGAGAGGACACCACTTTCTAATTTGACATACAGTACATATCAGTTTGTTAGCCAGTGAGCTAACCACAGCTAATCCAAGTCAAGGAAGTGGAGAGGCTTCTACACTGTGACAAATTCTACTATGTAAAATACAGCCAGAGAGAGGAAGACTGTTCAGACAAACAGACCACCACATATTCTAGTGGGGCAGAAGTGATCATTGAGAAGGATTTTTTTTGTATGACTCTATAAGTCTGCCTTTAAGATAAACCTATGCATTTGTGTATATTTCTTGCTCTTTTAAATTAGAAAAATAAAGCCAGTGATTTTCAAACGCGGGGTTATGGCAGGGGGGGCGCGGATGAATATGTGAGTTTGTGTTTTTTATATTAAGATCACGGCATAGCTGGACAAGAGTTCTTCTGCTTCATTCCTCTCACTGCATTTAAATGCATTCATTATATTACAGAGAAATAGGTCTCGTTAAAGAAAAAGAGCACCAAGCCCAACCCAGAGGACCCTGCATGCATTTTTCTTTTTTTTTAATTAATATTTTTATGGAAAATCCATGTGTCTTTCTTCAATTGCTTCTAATTCATCAGACCCAGTGTCTCCAAATTATTTGTTCACACAAAATTCCTCATATTTAGCCTCTTAATTTTCCTCTCAAAGTGCACCAGATTCATGCATTTCACTTTAAAAAGGTGGAAAAAAATCTCCCGGAGGGGCATGCCCCCGGACCCCCCTAGGAGGGTCTGGTTCTCTGCTGGCTACTATTTTCCTCCAGCAGGATATTGGAGGTACTAGCGTGGCACTGGATGTGTGAATGACATTTAGGCAATAATTTGGGCAAGTCTGTCTGCCTATCTTTCTCACTCCGCTGATATTTATTGGAGACTTTGGTTGTATGCAGCAGTTTTTTCTTTTCTATACTGGAAAATACCTTTAGGCTGCAATTCTGCAGACATGTTTCCTCTTAACTGAGAACCGTACCGTACAGAACAGAACCGGGGAAAAAAAAACCGAGGTACGTACCGAACCGTGACTTTTGACCCCTAATAGTAGGTGGTAGCTCACTTTGACTTGGTCATTTTAAAAGTAGCTCACAAGCTGAAAAACAGTGGCCACCCCTGGCATAGAGCAAGTCAGTTTAATATACACCTACTTCCTGTCTGTATGCTCACTGAAATAGTGGCCATCAGGGTCTGGACTTTGGTGCATGAATCCTTGAGGTACTGACAGTGTTGCATCATCTCCCTCACCAAGATCTCCTTTTCCTCTTCCAGTCTTGAAGCCAGCATATACTGGTCAAATAGCTTCTTCTTGGTCAGGATGTCAACACCGTCTGTGAAGCAGTGAAAACATTACACATTGATGAACATAGTTGTTGAACATTTGTAAATGCATACTAAAAATTAATAATTGATAAAAAAAAAAACTTTGTTCTGCTCCTGCCATGGCCAGATCATGCGCTCATCAGCCTTGTTGGAGAGGTTCTGCACAACAAAGCTTGTATCCACCAGGTCCAAATCAGGCTTATGGTTGTACCTATCAATCTCCTCTAGCAACCGTTTCTTCTCCTGGGCTATCTTCTATGTGATTTTCTGACGACTTTTGCTGCAATCTGTATTAGGAGTAAAAAAATGTAGTATTATAAAAGAGCTACAATGGCATTTCATGAACAGAACCAGTTAAAGTTCCATCTTCATCTGTTGTGTTTACACTTGACATACCATTATGTATGTAGAGGAAGTGCTTCTTGTGCCGTATGCTAACGAAGAGCGATTCGATCGAGATCTGCAGACCCCGAACAGCATCAACACTAGCAGTTGCACTTCCTAAATGAATGATAAAAACAAAGCAAAATGTTTCAAACCCACCTATATTCTTCAATGCAAATAGTACATTGACAGGCACATTTTAGGTGAATGTCTAATTAAGACAGAAATGTGTCTTTTGTATGATTGGTTATTATTTTTATACCTTAAATTATATTTTAATATTTCTGAAAGAAAGTATACTTTTTTTAAATAGTCAAATTACCAATTCAAGAACTCAGACAAATATTGCACATCCCCATACCATTTTAACATTATTGTAAGCTACAACTACATGTATAACTATAACAGTGTTCATGTATTAAACATCTTTCTCACCGCTACTGGCCCACTGCTTGACATCATCAACCCACTGTTTTAGCATGCCATCACAGCAATGCATCTAGTCATGCAGCTTTTTCAGGTTCTCAGATACTTCCCAGGTCTTTTCCACTGTCTGCAAAAATACAGAATGTTTTTTTAATCAAAAGGATTTGGAGTTGAATCGTCATTTTGCAAAATGCACTAAATAGAAACAAAGAGTATGTATACTTCTGTTTGATAAAATCAAAATATACATTCATAGCAGTAGTCCTGCACAACTACAATGTCAACATAGAGGTAACAGTCAGTGCGTTTACATGCAGACTCATAATCGGATAACTAAACGAATAAGACCTCAACAGGACTTTTAAACTGCATGTAAACACCTTTATCCGATCTACTTCGGACACAAATCGGCACAATAACGGACAAGAGAAGTCGGATAAGAACACCTAGATAATTCGTTCATTGTCGGCTTTCTCTCTGCATGTATACAGGGATCGCATATCGGACTTCTCGTTCTGTGCTTGTGTGCCTGCGCGTGATAGGCTACACCATGGGTTATTGACGGAAGAGAACCGGACGTGGCTCTAAAACGACTTGTTGAAAGCATGGTTGAAAGGGCTACAGCGCCACCTAGCATAGTGGAGACAGCCATGCATCGGACATTTATCCGATTTCTGAAAGGCCATGTATACTCAGACAAGTGACACGGTCCGTTCGAGTGTCTTGTTCGATATATGTGATAATCCAATCTAGTTGTGCCATGTAACCGCACTGAGTGTGATGCATTTTGGGTGGACATTTAGTTGAAATTCAGTGCTCACAGTTGTTAATCCTTTTGCAAAACATGAACATACCTTTTTAAATCTTGAAGACAAGGCAATGTGAAGGCCATTCTCTTTGCGCTGATTCCACCCCATGGCATGGACAGTAAGCATGTCACTTGTTCTTACTATAATGAAAAAATACATAATCAAAATCTGTTAAATGTCTCAAACTTTCAAACTAACATGGGATTAAACAATTTTACAAACCTGACTTGGCCATGTACTTGGTGGTCAGGGCACATCTTGAGAGGAAGCTGTTGACCTGCTCAACTTCTTCACCAAGAGTGGTGCCGACACCCTCCTGGTTTCTTGCACTCCAAAGAATCTACGGGAAACAGTAGATTGGTTTAACAGTGGGAATACCAAGGTGATACATTTTGATGCATAACCATGAGTCAAAAACGGTATCGAATATGGGTTGAAACACACTCCTGTGTTTTGGTTTGGGTCAGATGATACATTTGGCTTGTAGTTATTGTCAACAATTGTGGATTTTACTACTGGTTTTGCTACATCATACTGTACAATGTTAGCCCAATTAGTGTACAATTAGTTAAAAGCTTCACCTCGCATTTGGTATTGTGGGCTTTGGCGTGCATCACAGACAGGCAATGTCTCATTTGCTGAAGAGGTTGGAGATGAGTCAGTGCCTCTGAAACCTTATCCATGTATGGTACATATCGGCAGGTCACGTCCATGGCCAAAAACTTTGCGCTCTGGAACGCTTTTTGGAGAAACATTGGATATGCAAAGATTTCTCCTCGATACATATTGAGACCTTTTGGAAAAAAATAAAATGTAGAGAGCACATGAACACCAAAGAGGCTTTAGAAAACATATTTTAGAATTTAAATTTATTAAGATCAATAAAAACCTTTGAGGAGGAATCCATGCCGACACACCGCTACTTTTACCTTCATCTAGCTTGTTGCTCTGTCTAGATGGTTCTCTTGCTGCTGTCCAGTGGGTTTCTATGGGCAGAGATATGTGTCAGTAGAACTTGAATTCGAATTGATCGACTTGAATATGAATTGATCAACCTGCATTTGAATTATTGATACTTGAATTCGAATTTATACACTTAAATAAAATTAACCCATTTGAATTTTAATTAATTATAGGGGAAAGTGGGGTGAGTTGTGCATTTTGGAAGTTGCAAAACCCCTTGTTTCTAGAAAACCGTGGAAGAAATTGGAAATGTGACCACATATTTAAGAAGAGCCATCCATTTGACTCATCCTGTAAAGAAGGGAGACACAAGGAATAAGATATAAGCACATTTAAGCTAAAAAAAACTGTGTTTTGCCTTTCAAAGTAAAATTTCCATGATCAAGGTTGTTTGATTATTGTGTCTGAACAATTATAGACACGTTTGAAAACATTTGACACATGTTTTAGTGCTTTGGTATGCTACACTTTGAGTCTATATAGTTAGCACGATGTCAGCCCTAAATTGCTGCATCATGCCTATTATCCAAAATTCTGGGGATGGGGTGATTTGTGCGAAAGTGCCTGGGTGAGTTATAAGTAAGTAAGTAAGTAAGTAAAATGTATTTATAAAAGCACATTTATGACAGTTTGCACTGTCCAAAGTGCTGTACATAGTGCATTCAGTGCTCGATGGTGTTTTGTCCTCCCAACTGAGCCTGCAAGGTATCAACGTTCTTAGCCAATCACGGCACTGCTCTATTTAGCCAATCACGGCACTGCTGCCAACTGAACGATTTCGCGGCCGCCTTTGATTCATTCATTCAGCGGACATCGGACACATTCAGCCTACATCGGACATCGGTCGGACATCGGTGTTTTTTATATGGCCGTACAACTCAGTTGTTCACTTAAAATGAACAATGGAGGTAAGAACAACTTCAATCAAATCAACATTACAGTAGACCGTGGTTCAAGTGTCTTTTGGCTCAAGTGCTAGCCTAACAAACTGTTATGCCATGTTATCATTGAACTGTACATTAGACCGTGTTTTTCTCAAGTGTCTTGTGCTAAGAAAATAAACGAACCGTCATACTATGTTATCATTGTTACGTCAGTTGGTTGTACAACTGCTATTTATAGCTATGTATGTAGACCAGTGCGGTAGTTGTTTTTCCCAAAGACTACATTACCCATGTACCTTAGTTGTGTGTGTTTTTTTTGCTTTTTTTTGGTGTGATGGTAACAGGTCTCTGCCACCAAGAGGTGTGTGGATGTTGAGTTGTGAGAGTGAGTGCAGAGTGTGTAAATAAACACATTTTCTATACTGACTTTTTGTAGTAATGTATTTCTAGTTACTCTTTTGTAATCTTGCTCTAGTCTTAATATGTGTTAAACATATATTAAGAATTCAAGGGAATGTTTATGGGGGGCAAAATAAAATAATACGATACATATTGTGGGTAATTTTCACTTAGCCTACACATTGTTAATAATACATGAAAGAACACTCTGTTTTTTTCGGTCCTGGGTTCGCCAAACCGTAGGTGTAATAAAATAATAAACTGAGCACAGGTAAGTTGCAACTGTGAACAAAAGCTTCAACTGGAAAAAAAAAATTACAACATTCATAACAAGAGGGAAGCTTATTACGCACTGTAAATACACTCAATAATTCCATGATCAAGGCTTCGGGCCACACATTCCCACAACAGAGTACATGATAATGGATGTTTTTTTTGGAAAAAATGTAAGTAATAGTTTTTTGGAACTTAATTTTGTTGAATATTGTGAATAGAGGTGTTATTTACCTACGTTTTGATAATATATATATTTTCTAATAAATGTGCAAAAAAATCATGGTCATGGTTCTGGCTTCTCAATTTTGATGTTTTTTTTCCCTCTCCTTGTAATAATTTTAATTTTTAACAAACAAACAAACAAACCCAGAACTTGATAAGTGGGACAAACCAGGTTCCAATGTTGAAAAATAAAAACCTTATGTGCAGAAAACTACATTGTCTATCCAACTTCTCTTTTTTACTGTGTGGTCACTTTTTGTGTCAACACCATCAGACACCAAGTACACAAATTATTGTCACTCAAATGATGCTAGACTTGGATGTCTTTTTTTAATTTATTTTTTACTGAGGGCCACATACAGGAAAATATCTAAAGGGCTGGACTACTCACTTTGGTGGGGTATATTGCCTCACTTCTTGTTTATTAAAGTTAACAAAATCAATAAAATGTTGATTAGTTATGCTTGATGATTGAATATCCTAAAGGAAAGAAAAACAAATCTACATCAAAGCTTTACAATAATGGTTTTTGGCAGCTCATTCTCAAAACAGCAGTCTCAGATTGCTTCATCAACACATTTTTGGGTCATGGTAAAAAATGACACAGGTAAAGGAGTACCTGTGTCATTTTTTATTTTGAGTGAAGAGACAACAACAATTCTAGAGGCTTGCCTTAGGAAACTCAAAGAGGCAGCAGGTGACCTCACACCAAGGTATATAAGGTTAAGGGTTCTAGTTGGTTGGGTTCAAGTCTGACCTTTTTTTTTTACCACCTATTATGAAAATGTTATGAACTAAACACTTGTTCAATTTCCATTCCCAGATGTGTTATGGTTGATAAGGACCAGAAGGAAATCAACGCCATTAAGACTGTCTTCCCGCATGCATCTGTATTGCTTTGCTGGTTCCATGTCCTCCAAGTAAGCATAACTCCAAATAGGACTAATGCAGATGTGTAACATTGAAAAAATATATTGCTCTTTCTTAGATTTTAATGATTAATTCCTAAAATAATGCTATGAAATAATGCTATGATTTGTAAAAAGATCTCACGAGTCATTAGTAATCTGTCATTGCTAAAATTGTTTACATAAAGGCAATCCATCGTTGGCTTGTCAAGCAAGATGGAGGCCATGTCCAAGATCCAGCTGTGAGAAACATCATTTTTCAAGGAGTATTTTCACTGAAGCAATGCCGTATAGTTAAGTGTTCTTCCTTTTGAAAATTCAATATGATAAACAAGATTGTGCTCATAAAATGCTCACATCAAATGTGCACACATATAATGTTCTAACGGCCATTGGCCAGTCAAGCTCACTAGGAATACAGCACAAATGTTTCTAACAGTGAGCTGAGTTCATACCACTCTCTGATGGGCTGTATTGGTGTGCATAGTAGGAAAATAATTAGGAATGGAGTAAGGGGGGTTGTCACACAATTCTTAATATGTGAACACGGGTCGTATAATAAGGTGTGATCATTGTCTAATTTCACTTACATTTCTAGGAGAAACAATTTCACCAGACAGCTTCTACTGTCCTTCAAAATATTCACAAAGTGACAGGGTCTGACAGAGTGCTGAACTACCTGAAGGACAATTGGATAAAGTGTGGTGCCATGTGGTCCAATTTTGGCCGGATGTTTTTCCACCACCAGAGTGAAACCAATAATGTTGTGGAGAGGTGGGCAAATCTTTAAATGTGCATAAATACAAGAACAAATTCAAGGGGCAAAATGTTCTCAAAAAATGGATTTAAGGATATTCAGAAGTTATTTAAGCAATGTCTACAAGTAATTTGATTCTGTATAATCCAAAAGTTAATACAGATATCTCCACTTTTAAAGGTTCTTCTTCGGGATAAAGTATAACTTTCTTGGGGGATACTGCAACAGGAGGTTGGATGACTTACTACTTATCCTCCATAACCATGTCGTGAAATACTACTGGTAAGTCCGTAAACATACCTTTCTGTGGGTTCTTGATTAAAATATTCAGTTTTGTAAACAGAATGAAGGTGTGTACTAAAACTGAAGAACATTAATAAGTTAAAGGTCATTAAAAAGTGAATATATAGTATGGCCAGAATTTGTATAGGTGGGTGGTTGGGCGACTGTTGGTAAGCCTAAATCTATGACACACTGGCTATCCATTGATTCTATGCCCTTATGTCTTTAGCCATCTGGATGAGCTTAAACTTGCTGGTCGAGTCCCATCCCAAGTGTCGCATCCTGACGACAGTGATGAAGCAGCTGAGAGGATGGGGTGTCATGGTCTCGAGCAAAATGTCTGTCATCTGTCCGGAGGTCTCTTTCGTGTCCCCTCAGATGAGACAGAGAACATTCATACAGATGATACCCTGCCACAAAATGACAGAACAGGCATAGCACAGCCACAGCACACAGACACAGCACAACCACGGCACTGTATTCGTAAAATGCTAAAAGATTTGAGTAGTTATTGTGACGGTGAAAGTTATAAACCTTCATTGGTCCTATATAACAGCATTAAAGCAGCTCACCAGCTTGCCTTTGGTAGGTTCAAAACTCAAAGCAAAAAGAGAAAAATAGAAAGGCTACATAAATACAGGAAAGCAATTGAACTCACAAAAAGGAAAATACCCAAACAATCCTGAAAAACAAATCCACTGCAATCCTACTGCAAATAAGGACGGGGCATTTAAGCCTAAAGGTAGTAAGAGAAAAAGGAGTCGCAAGTTCTAAACTATGCTCAGATTGGAGATGTGTGTTATTACGATTTCGACTATACAGGTCTAATCTAAATGAAAAGCTAGTATCAAAAGTTTATTAGTTATGTCCTATCAAACTCATATTAACCAACTTGTGGCACAATGCTTTAATTGTCTATCATTCCTCTATAAAGAAAACTCTCTGCTCACCATAGTCCCCTGTAAGAGACGCGAACCCCGGCCTCCTTGTTTTACAGCGCGGCATTTACCCTCTAGACTAACCTGAGTTTTACATCTAAATAAAGTACAATGTCCAATATATAACACTGTGTTTAAAAATCCCTATTTTATCAGAGTCACCTCTGCTTATAATAAGGTCGACCTCCGCTAAATTATTAACGTTTTTAACTATTGCTTCTTAAAACCTTCTCTTTGTAGTAGAATAAAGATTTCAATTCACAATTTATTGTTCGTAAGTTGTATGTAACTTAGTATTTAAACCACCCTTCTGTTTAAAATAGAACAAATATACTATTTTCAGTACGTATGACAAAAAGAAATACAAATGTCACAATATATGCACAAGTAAAAAGTAACATCACGTTCAATTATCACTTCAGTGTGGGGATTTGGGTTAATGGTGGGGTATATGTTTATATTGTTTATGTTCATTCATTATTCTTTGTAAAATTTGATTGTCTTGTAATGTGTCTGAACCCATAAAGATGATTTTTTTTTAAATTGATGGATACATTGACTTCATTATTTAATTAGAATTTCATTTAAGTACTGTATTTGTAACACAATTACACACACCTTAAGGGTTTTAGTGTACAGAGCTAATATTTGTGAGTTTTATTTCAAATATGTAGTACCCATAAATCACCCGTAGATGGCGAGTGCGCAACATTAGCAGCATAGTCGCTGGAAAGTCACAGGGTGGAAATCTTGCGTGATTATGTCCCTGTATAAGATTACAGCTAAATATATAATAACCTTTACTGTTATCTTTATGTAGTTTAGATAGCTACAAACTTTGAACAACAAAGATGAGGGTGTTTCCAGACATAGCATTTGAGTTGAATAACAAACGGTCGTCAGAAGAGAACGAAGGGAAGGAAAGAGGCCTGGATACTTCAGCGTATTGGCGCAGCCAAATAAGTGATTAAATAAACAAACAAATCATAATCTGTTGTTGCTTATTACTGCTAACTAATGAATGGAGCCTTTAACTTAAACCAGCCAAGCTTAAGGTGTTGGTGATGTCTGTTGAAAGATTTGACAACGTTTTGTTTTGGAAGTTCTGAGCCATCTTTTTTTGGAAATCAAAGAAAATTCAACTCCAAAAGAAAAACATTCAGGTAAAGCAATTTTAAAAATTTCAAATTTAATTTCATTTTTTAAATTAAAAATAAATCTATTCATGAAAAAAACAATAGCCTACAACTTAATTTACTTTCACATTTATTGCAATTTTGCCATGCTGGCATCTATGCAATCAGTTAAAATGGTGACTACAACATCCACCATGCCTGGCCCCAGACCATGGCTTAAGTGTTCGAAAACCTGCCATTCCTCTGCACCTCCTTTGCCAAATGCTGCAACTGGTGCCTGGAGGAAGACATTGAATTGTATCAGTTTATAGCTTTATCTGTGGATTTTTATCAACATAGTGAAGCTTCTAACCTATTGTATATGGTAAATACACTATAATGACTCGTTTCCACTGAGTAGAGAGGGTCGGGCTGGAGAACCTCAGGGGGCTGGTACCCCAACGGAGGAGTACCGAAACTGGGAGCAGCTTAGAACGGTTAGGCTCGCTTAGATCCGTACCCTACGCAAATGAAAAGCCAAAATTAAGCCAACCTGACACACTCTACTCGGTGGAAACAGGCATAAGAGTTGAGTTAAATTACAAAACTGTCAGAGCTTAAACCAAGAAATCATTCTGTGCCTGAAATCATCAAAATGTCATTATATATGACTTTTCTACTATCGAATGTTAAATTTACCTGAATTCAGGCACACTGGCCCTCATTTAACAACCCTGCGTAGACCAGAAAAATGGGTGTACGTACATTTCCACGCAAATTTCGGCATTTATCAATATGGACGTGAGCGTAGGGTACGCCCAATTCCCACGCCAGCTCTCAGCTCGTGTACGCAAATTTGAAAACAGCTTGGACTCGCAGTGCAGGCTGTGCCGGGTAACCGATGACTTTGTTGGACAATTATTACAAGATAATACAAATGCAGTGTTTGCTCAGACCAAAATAAAGATATTAATCACTTAAAAATGCAGCTTATGGTGTGCAACTGAGTAGAAGAGCAGATTCAATAGTGCGCACACCGGCCACTACTTTCGCTGTTATTCTGTCAATTTCTACTTCAGAGAATTTCCTCTTCTGTGGCGTAATGCGCAAATCCATGTCGTAAAACCTCTGGGCGAGGCCTCTAAACTGAGAAAATATAGGGGCGTGATACGATCGTTTTCAGCCGCCGCATTTATCAATAATGGCCTGGCGTACGCTGAGATTGGCGAGATACAACTGTTAGATAAATCCCACGCGATACCTGGCGTAGGGAGGTATTTGCGCCAGAATCTGCACCACTTTCCACACTATGTTTGATAAATGAGGGCCAGTGCTTTTAAGTCAGATACATTTAAGCCTTACAAATTCAATTGTAGTATCCTTATCTGAGCACACAATTGTATAAAATACAATATTTATTATTTCTTATAAATATATACAGTGTCGTGCGAAAGTTTGTGAACCCCTTGAGCCTTTTGGAATTTTATTTATGTTAACCATTATTAATTAATTTTTTTCAATACCAGTATTTTTTATATGAAATAACAAACTGATTGATGAAATAGACCAATGTAATGAGATATCTTTAGGGAAGAAATTGGGCGCCACTAGATAAAACAAAGATAAAACCAGGTCAGTTTAGGCTCACCAAACTGAACCCATACAGGTCAGACATGCTCAAAGGGGAACCAATCTCAGAGGATCTCAGGAATAGAGTTTTGATGTTGCACATTTGTCTGGGGACAGCTATACATTCGTATATAAAAGTTTGAGCTCCATCGGCCCACCGTGAGGCAAATCATCTACAAATGGAGAGCTTTAAGAGTGACTTAACATCTGCCTAGAAGTGGACTTCCTTCAAAAATATCTTCAAGCACCACAAGAAAAGGGATTTTTCAGGTAAAAGCCAACCTACACATTACATCTGGAGATTTGCAGACCATTTGCCATCACCATTCTTCACTTGGGAGAAGGTTCTGTTGGTGGTAGGCAGAGTTGCGTTTTTGCCCAAACATGGCGGTTTTGGTTATGACCAAACAGATCAATTTTGGACTAATCTGTCCACAGAATAAGACTTCAGGTATCTCCAGGTGCTCTCTGGCAAAGCTGTGACAAGCAGTTTTGTTCTTTTTTGAGAGCAGAGGCTTCTTTAGCAACCCTCCCTTGAAAGCCATGTTGACTGAGTTTTCTTCTTATTGTGGAACCATCAACATTGGTCTATTTCATCAATCAGTTTGGCCCACCTGATTGTGTTTACCTTGGTCGATTTAAGCAATGCAGCTTAGGGTTCACAAACTTTTGCACATACAACATTTGTCAAATAATTAGTTTTATCTATTTTAACGATTGATTTCTGGAAAAGAAAAATGTTGAATTGATAAACAAACATCTGTTATTTCATATAAAAATTACTGGTATTGAATTTTTTTTATTAATAATGGTTAAAATAAATAAAATTCCAAAAGGCTCAAGGGGTTCACAAACTTTCGCACGACACTGTATATATACATCTTACTTTAACTCTGTCGCCTTTCCTGCTGCGACACATGGGTCACTGGGCAGTGGCATGGTCACCGCCTCGAAGTGAATGCCCTTAGCGGCAAGCACACCCACTGAGTGGCAGAGCTCCTTTGCTTCACCTTGAATAACAAAAGTTAAAACAGAAAATACAATAAAAAAATTAACACAGCTTTCGATCCACTGGTATGTTAAAGTGTATCTTTTTCAACTTCATAGCAACATAACCAACTTTGCAACCAAATTGAATGTAAAACTGCTTATAATTTAACTTTACCCTCAGTAAGCCGGGTGCACAATGATGTCACCTTGGTGCTTGGCCCCGGGAATACTCCTGCCTTGTTTAGTTCCTCCTTTAAATTAGCTTTTTCATTTTTGTCATTCCTTAAAAGGGATGTCATAGTGTTGACTGACATCGACTCTGGAGGAGCAGTCCTTCTCCTGAGCTCCTCCACAGACACAGGGTACCTTTGTCAGTCATATTTAAGGACAGAAGCATGCAAGATTATTTAGTTGTTATAAAACAAGATGTGATTTTTTGCTAATAAGAATTAAGCCTTCATAATTATCTATGGATTGGAACATAATCATTTTACTTGTATGTGCGGTGGCCAGAGCACACCTTGAGCAGGCTTGGCACACATTTGAATGGTGCTTGGGTTTGGGCTTCCTGAGGAACTTCTGGGGCTTCCTGGGGATCTTCGGAAGGGGCTGGGGCTTCCTGCTGGGGTGGTGGCTGGAGGGCTGGTGGAAATGTCATCAAGATGTGACCTGTGAATGTAAAAGAAATTCAGATGAATAGAATAGAATAGAAGCAACAAGATAGGGGTTGATTAATTAAGGTAAAAGTATGGATCGATGGATGAACAAAAATGGTAGATGAATGGATGAATTAATTGATGATGCATACACATGGGGTGAGATCATAGAGCAATAATTGAGAAATGGTGAGATGGATTAATTTGAATCAATGGTCAAAAAATATATATGGTTGAAGGATCCCCCGACCCCTGCCCTGTGACCAAGATATATGATATGCGTCCCTGAATCAATGAGCAGAATTGCTGACTTACTTTCATTTGAATCTGCTAACCTCTTCATTTTTGTTCCTATGAGGACATTACAAGGTATGGATTAGTATTGGTCTCTCATTGCATGAATCTGGTGCACTTTGAGAGGAGAATATGCACTTAAATCCCATTCTAGGAGTCTTGTGTATTACTATAGATAGGATAATTGATGCTGACTCTATTAACCCAAGCCCCCTAAGCTATTTTATTTAAAGAGATACTACTTTTCTGGTCTTAATTTCTTGTTAAACACTGCTATAGAGCAACCTGACACGAATCACATCACTAAAAACTATGTAGATTTTCGGGAAGCTCTTTGTCTTATTTTTGCATGTACGTCATTATTTGATAATCTAGTATGGTTAAACATGACTATAAATCATCATAACAACGTTTATAGGTCATAAAAGTCAAAAAGCATCATAGGTCCTCTTTAAGCACACTAAGGGCCAGACATGTAGTTTATCGACATGCCTTCTTTTTAATCCAAAAAGTAAAAACAACATACCCATATTGTAAAACAACGTACGTACAGGGCATATAGGCTAGGTTTTGTTTCATCATTTGGGGGTACAAATTATAGGTGAGGTCCCCCCAGAACATTTTGAATTTAACACTTAATTTCCTGCCTTCGGGTGGATAAAAATCCACCGATCTGTGCCTTCATAGAATCAATTTAGTGGAAATGTATTATTTTTCTGTGAAGGAGAAGACAACATTCATGTTCATTGAGAAATACCTATTATAGAGATTTTTTTTTAGGAATCAGCACCGGTGTTAACTAGTTATGACAGTTAAACTTTACATTGGTAATGAAATGCAAAGCCACCACTTGAAACAAAAGGGATGGGCAATCAGTAGCTAGCTAACGTTCGCTACTTAACACATAACCAGATAATGTTAACAATCAAACATCATGTCAGTTTTCTAAAGGGCTTTAAATAGTGCGAGTGTCCACTCAAAAAATGAATTGGCTGGCTGGAAGTTAGCTAGCGCTAGTAAACCATATCCTTGATATCCACAGATTACTTGTAAAACAATATATTTCAAAGGACACGCAACTTAAATTTTCAAATAAAAAGTCTAATAAATTTTCGAATAAAAAGTCTGTACAAAATAATGTCCTGAAATATCTACTTGCCTTACGTGTCCGTGTCCGGAGAAAGTTGGTGGAAAAAGTAGCCGGTCAGTTGGCAGTTGGCAGCAGTGCCGTGATTGGCTAAATAGAACAGTGCCGTGATTGGCTAAGAACGTTGATACCTTGCAGGCTCAGTTGGGAGGACAAAACACCATCGAGCGCATTCAGTAGGTAAACAATGAAGGTAAAATAACAATAACCAAAATAAAAGACGTTATGCCCATACATCCACATAAACACAGATAGTAGTGCAGAGGTAAGTAAGTAGTGCAGAGGTTAATGGGGAGGAAACACCAGGGTGTACATATGGGTTTTGAGCCTTGATTTAAAGGCAGAAATGTAGGGGGAATCACATTTGTCAGGTGGCAGTTGGTTCCACAAGCACGGAGCAACTAGTGCAAAGTACATTTCTGAGAGTCGTGCCAGTGGCATGGCTGTATACGCTGGTCACCAAAAGAAAGTGATTGTCTACAGTAGCTCAGAAGAGAGTGACATCTCAATTCCACTTAACGACACCACTGATGAGAGTTCAGATGGCCAGAAAGATGATGATGGTGACTTTGTCATTGTGAGCTTTGCAGGTGTAGGTACCAGATGTGTTCGGCTGCCAGATCGGCTCGGGTTGCACAATGATGACGCACTTCCTGTAAATTATATTCAAATAAACTTTAAAAAAACAGTTTTCCCTACCTTTTCCTGAAGCGAACATGTATTTACTGTATTAAAACCAACATTAAGCTTACAAGTTTGGCATTCGCCTTTTATTAAATAAAACAGAGAAAAAAGTTTCATGTTCGGGCTGTATTGAACGCTCTCGCGAGATCTCTTGTAACGCCGCGTGATCTTGGGGACAATAATTACGTATTCCA
This sequence comes from Ammodytes dubius, assembly GCA_026122265.1. NCBI lineage: Eukaryota > Metazoa > Chordata > Actinopteri > Uranoscopiformes > Ammodytidae > Ammodytes > Ammodytes dubius. The sequence goes on from JAOPFK010000039.1 coordinate 87,420, forward strand.
CAATCCCTTGCTATTCCGAACGATAGCTTATCTATTTTTCCCGAAAATTACACGTACTTTCTTTCTACATGAATCTTTATTGTAATGTTTATATTGTGAATGATAATATTATAATAGATTGCAGTTTGCAATAGATTCGTAAGAAAGAAGTGGATCTCGCGTAGTACAGGAAGTGCGTCATCATTGTGCAACCCGAGCCGATCTGGCAGCCGAACACATCTGGTACCTACACAGGCAAAACCACCTAGATCTGCTAGGCCTTGTTTAAGAAAATGTACCTTCAATCTTTGACAACTATTTACTTTATTTACTTTAAATACACCTTAAATAAGTGATTGTCTAATGGATTTGTCTTGCATTACAGTTTTTGAGATATATATAAATTGGCACAATTCACCCCACCTTATTTTCTCCAAATGCACAAATCACCCCACGTAGCCCATACATCCACATAAACACAGATAGTAGTGCAGAGGTAAGTAAGTAGTGCAGAGGTTAATGGGGAGGAAACACCAGGGTGTACATATGGGTTTTGAGCCTTGATTTAAAGGCAGAAATGTAGGGGGAATCACATTTGTCAGGTGGCAGTTGGTTCCACAAGCACGGAGCAACTAGTGCAAAGTACATTTCTGAGAGTCGTGCTAGTGGCATGGCTGTATACGCTGGTCACCAAAAGAAAGTGATTGTCTACAGTAGCTCAGAAGAGAGTGACATCTCAATTCCACTTAACGACACCACTGATGAGAGTTCAGATGGCCAGAAAGATGATGAAGGTGACTTTGTCATTGTGAGCTTTGCAGGCAAAACCACCTAGATCTGCTAGGCCTTGTTTAAGAAAATGTACCTTCAATCTTTGTCAACTATTTACTTTATTTACTTTAAATACACCTTAAATAAGTGATTGTCTAATGGATTTGTCTTGCATTACAGTTTTTGAGATATATATAAATTGGCACAATTCACTACGTGGGTGATTTGTGCGACAAGACAACTTTTTTTCCGAAAGCTATATTTCTTAAACAGTTTATTCCAGATCCAAAGTTTTTCTTGCCAGGGATGCACAACATCCTGAAATATATGTACATATTTGAGTTGGAGACATAACTGTCAAGGCCTCACTTTAAAATCACTGAGTAAAAAGTTGCACAACTCACCCCACTTTCCCCTATATATATATATATATATATATATATATATATATATATATATATATATATATATATATATATATATATATATATATATATATATATATATATATATATATATATATATATATATATATATATATATATATATATATATATATATATATATATATATATATATATATATATATATATATATATTTTTTTTTTAGAATGCCACGCGATCGACCCACACTACCCTCGACCTAGTGGCCACCCCTGCTCTATGCACATAACAGTATATAGATTAAACAACTTTCAGACAAGTATAGGCTCACGAACTGAGGCAAAATGTACTTCTTAGATGATTATCTACAGAAAAAACATAATGTACAATTGTTTTGTTATTTCAATTTCAATGTTTAGTGTGACAGTATTTACATTACTGTAGTTAACCCTCTATGTGTGGAATCTGTTACTTATAGGCTATCCGAATGGCTTCACAGAAAAGGGGTCCAAAGGCCTCATCAGTGTCCTTCAGAGAAGGTTGAAGGACCTAAAGCTTAAACAGAGAACTGTTGCAGGCGCCTACAGAAGCATTCTCGAACCAGGTCTCAGACTGGTGGAAGAGGAGGAGGGAGAACTGGAGGAAGACATGGACTCGCAAAGTAATGACAGCTCGGAGGATGAGGATGATGGAGAGGAGATGTAGGCTAACCTGCAAGGCTAACCTGCTCCGACCAGTTTTTGTTGCAAAGTTTGAGCTTAAATTCGGCTCTTTGAGCGCTGCCCTTTAAGGAAAATAGGCTACAACTTTGGAAGTCCCGCGGACCTGACAATCCCTTTTTTAATTAATTGTTTTGTTCAGAAAATGTATTTGGTGTTTTAATGTTGTTTTGGTGTCTACTTATGAATATACTTGTGAATATTAAATTGTAAATACGCAATTGCTTACTTTTTATGGCAATAAAATAAGCATATTGTTTTTTATTTTAGCTATAACAAGAGATTATAATTATTTATGTTTTGCAAGTATCACATTTCTTGTTATTTGAACCGATAGTTATACATTGTCCTTAATGTTGTATGTTTACTCGGAATCAGAATAAATGCTTGTTTCCTAAGTTCTGGAAGCTCTTGTAAAATTGGTTGCTGATTTTTATACTGCTCTTACAGTACTTTGTTACAATAGGTTACTTAAATAGATGTGAATGTGATATTACTCCAGTACACACATCTGAGGCTGTTAGGCCTAGAACCTTTAAGTAGTCACTTAATTTTTCTTCCCCCAGTTATTTCAAAAAAGCAAGATTGTTATTATTAAACTTCACTTTTTGACTTGATTAACTCAATAATTTGGACAATGAATTTGCTTCTAAATGAAAATTTAAAAAAGTTATTTACGTCACTTCCAGAGTGAGGTAAATGTGGCGCTGAACTGTAAATGCGCCTATGGAAGTGAATTACCATGATAAGATTTTGTATTGATATCCCTAATCTTTTAAAGTTACATTTAGGCCTATAGAATTGTGTCAGTATTATGTAGCCTATACTCAATAATAACTGATGGCATAACATACATGTAATGTACATACAATAATGAGACCTATAAAAGAGGAATTTAAAAATGTATTATATGTAGCCATTGTTTCTGTCAACATCCTGAGTTGTCTGTCTCTGTGTTCATTTTCATCATGGACCATTTCGCTCTTTCCATGTAAAGGACAAGCTAAGGCCTAAGCAATAAAACAAAATTAGACAAACACCGTCACTTCACACATTGACATTTCCTAAAATCATATTACCATCATTCCGTCAGTCTGTCCCAGGGCAGCTGTGGCTACTATCCACCTGTATGACTGTCTGTGAAAGAATGAAAACCTGCTACTCTGTTAAGGGCTTTGAGTGCCTAGAAAAGCGCTAAATAAATCCAATCAATTATTTTTATTATTATCATGTCACAAAATCCACATGTATAAAATAAAGTATCAATAAGAATGCTTATTTTAAGAAAAGAAAAAAGTGATAATTGATATAGGCTCTTTGGGATGTGAGCAGCTTAATATGAATCAAGTCTACAGCGTAGGCTAGGCCTATTAGCCTATACTTCATATGGCTTTCTCTGCTTAAGCTCTTTCCATGTTTCCAGCTGCAAAACTGTGCTGGCCAGCTACAGCTCTCATCCTTTTCTTTGTCCCTCTAATGTTTAAGTAAAATCTTAAAATATATAAATACAAATAAAGCCAAATGAGACATTAGACATCATTCCCCTACATTGGCAGTGAATTAAAAAAGGGCCACATCATCCCCTTCACCTCCGTATTTCAAAACAGGAAACATGTCTCACAAGCCATCAAGAGCACTTTGGGGGTGACAATCTGACAGGGGACAGAATAATCTATAAATAAACAATCATATGAAAAAGTTTGGGAACCCCTCTCAGCCGGCATTATAATTTACTCTGCTTTCACAAAAAAAAAGATAAAAGTGGTATGTCTTTAATTTACTAGGAACAGCTAAGTACTGGGATGTTTTCCAAACAATGATTTTTTGAAAAGCAGTATTTGGTTGTTTGTGTGATTTTAAAACTGGCTGTGCAAAAATATGGGTACCCTTGTGGTTTTGTTGATTTTAATGCCTGTAACAGCATGTAAAACTGATGATTTTAAACACAAAGTTGGTTGGATTATGTTGTTAAGCCTTGAACCTCATATAATTGTCTGTTTAATCATGAGAAAATGTATTTTAGGTGCCTAAATGCAAGTTGCACTTCTCTTTGACTCTCTGCTGAAGTGAGACAGAATGGGATCATCAAAACAGCTCCCAAAAGATCTGAAAAACAAAGATTGTTCATTGTCATGGTTTAGGGGAAGGCTACAAGAAGCTTTCCCAAAGGTTTCAATTGTCAATTTCGACTGTAGGGAACGTTGTCAGGAAATGGAAGGACACAGGCATAGTGGCAGTTAAACTCAGGCATGGCAGACCAAGAAAAAAACAGGAGCGGCATAGGTGGAGGATTGTGAGAATGGTTGCACACAACCCACAGATCACCTCCAAAGACCTGCAAGAACATCTGGCTGCAGATTGTGTATTTGTACATCGTTCAACGATTCAGCCCAATTTGCACCAAAACATCTGCTTTTTATAAAGACCAAATAACTTAATTTTTGTCTCATCAGTCCAAAGCATTTTCTTCCAATATGAAGCTGGCTTGTCTAAATGAGCTTTTGCATACTCCATGCAACTGTATCTGTGGCGTGGGCGCAGAAAGGGCTTCCTTCTCATCACCCGGCCATACAGATGTTTTGGTGCAAATTGCGCTGAATTCTTGAACCATGTACAGATACACAATCTGCAGCCAGATGTTCTTGCAGGTCTTTGGAGGTGATCTTTGGGTTGTGTGCAACCATTCTCACAATCCGCCGCATATGCCGCTCTTGTACTTTTCTTGGTCTGCTAGACCTGGGTTTAACTGCAACTGTGCCTGTGTCCTTCCATTCCCTGACAACGTTCCTTACAGTAGAAATTGACAATTGAAACCTTTGGGAAAGCTTCTTGTAGCCTTCCCCTAAACCATGACAATGAACAATCTTTGTTTTTCAGATATTTTGGGAGCTGTTTTGATGATCCCATTCTGTCTCACTTCAGCAGAGAGTCAAAGAGAAGTGCAACTTGCATTTAGGCACCTAAAATACATTTTATCATGATTAAACAGACATTTCTATGAGGTTCAAGGCTTAACAACATAATCCAACCAACTTTGTGTTAAAAGTCATCAGTTGTACATGCTGTTACAGGCATTAAAATCAACAAAACCACAAGGGTACCCATATTTTCGCACAGCCAGTTTTTCACATTTTATTTTATTTCATACAACCAAATACTGCTTTTCAAAAAATCTGTGTTTGGAAAACATCCCAGTACTTAGCTGTTCCTGGTAAATTAAAGACATACCACTTTTATCTTTTTTGTGTGAAAGCAGAGTCAATTATAATGCCGGCTGAGAGGGGTTCCCAAACTTTTTCATATGACTGTATAATCTCTATCTATCTATCTATCTATCTATCTATCTATCTATCAGCTCTATGTATTGAAAATATTTCAAATTTCATGGAAACACACACACACACATCGTCTCAAGCGTGCTTTAACTAGGCTTGACATGGTGTGTCAATGAAAGTTGAAATCTTAAGGTGAGAACACACCAAACGCGTTGGGCGGCGTTGAAAAATCCTATTTTTGCATAGGGAACCATTGGTTTACGCACGTACATGGCGCGTAGATGCGTCACTCGCGCTAAACGCTAAAGCAACATTTTAGCCGCGTATGAGCTGCGTATATACGCAGCTACGCGCGGAGTTCAACATTTTTTACTTTTTACGCATGACGATTAGCCGCGTTGGCCAATCAGCGTTGGGCTTGACCCGACGTCACATACATTGGCACGGTCGGAGAACACTGTACACAGAGGCTGATGAGAGACACCAAGGAGGAAAATGTATTGCAGGCAGCCGAGCCGGTGCTGTATGACAGCAGCTCGGGAATAGAAGACGTGGGGAGAGTAAACCAGGAGAATGGACTTCCTGGTTAATTCAGTGAATATGTGCGGCTGTGCTTTAGCCGATAAACCAAGTTAGCGCCGTATAGCATTAGTTAACTCACCCGGTTGTGTGCGGGCGGCTAGCGCCTCATATTATGAACCCAAACATGACGGCTATGTCCGGGGAACTTTCACAACAAGTACAGCGAAACACCGGTGTTGATCTACGCCAGCCACGGTCCCCTGTCACAGCCAGGGTAATGTTGGCTACTTGGCTTTATGTTGTGCCGTGTTGTTGTTGTTTTTGTGCAGACATGCACGCTGTTGTGTCGGGTCGGGTCTGATCGCAGCCATGGTTAATAAGGGGAAATACAATATTGGGAGGGAGAGTAGGCACGTTACCCGCGTAGAAACATTTTTGACACAAAATGATCAAGCAACATTTTAGCTGCGTTACGCATGTAAATCTTACGCGGGTAACGCGTGTTCGTACCTTTAGGCTAATGTTGTCATTTTGCATTCAACATGCATTCATAGCCTGTTAGATTAATGAGGAATTGTACTCTTCATTTAGTTTTTCTCAGTGGCGAGGCTTCCAAGGCGAGTCGGCATTCTGGGACAGTTTTGCCAACCTCGGGGAGCTAAGATCCATAGCTAAGGAGGGTGAGTTGAATGCACTGCCCTCTGTGTTTCTCATACCTTACATGTTGTAAAATATTTCATTTGTATGCTATTATAATGTCAACATTCTGTATAGATAATATCTGTTGCAAGGATTAGTTACTGTCCCTGTAATGAAACCGAATTGCGTGATTACTTGGAAAGTGCATTCATGTTCATAGCACTCGTCATTAAATCCTCCCAGCCATAGTCTATTAAACAAACACTAGACAACTTGTTGGGTACGTTATGAAATGGGGCAAGTGTTTATTGTGAACTTTTTTTACTCTAGCAGGTACACCTGTTTTGGCCCTGACTGCCTCCGCTGACATCAAGTCCAGAAGCAGAGTCATCAGACTTCTCCATATGGACAATGCAGTTTCCATCATTGCCAGTCCCAACAAGAAAAACATCCGTCTTGGGTTGTGCAAGGTGCCCACTCATCACATGAACTGCCGAGACTGGATTGTGCAACATGCAACCAATATTAATTTACTGCCAAAGCCTGAAATCAGTGGGGAGTGTTTTCTCATATTTAAAGGCAGAACTCCAAGGACATGCCTGGGTGGGCTGTGATCCGGACTGTAGAAGTGAGAACCTCCTGATTATCATGTTCCACAGCAAAACCCTCCCCCAAAACAAGGAGAGAGTGTCGGCTTCAATGAGGGGGGAAGGGAATTGCCAGATAGTTATGGCAACAACAGCTCTGGGGATGGGGTTAAATTTCCCTAATGTTTCACACGTGGTAATGTACGGGGCTCCAGGTGAGGCGATTTTACAACAGGCGGGCAGGGCTGGGAGGCATGGTCAGCCATCACATGCCATCCTCTACAACACCGGACAGTACTTCAAGGTGGATGAAGAGGTAAAAAAAACTGCTTGCTGTTGGAAAAGACATGTGTTTCAGGAAATCTCTCTATTCACATTTTGAAGCAGAACCCAGCCACGTAAAGCAAGGCAGTGCCATCTCTGTTGTACATACTGTCAGACTGTTTGCTCTTGTTCATCTGGAACATGTACAGAACCCACGCCAAAATATGAACTGACTGAAGCTGAACCAACTGATCTGGGGCCGTATTCACAAAACATTTTATCTTAACGCTAAGAGTACTCCTAAGGAGCACTAAAAGTTCTTAGTAAGGAGTAATTTCTTAAAACCTATTCACAAAGCTGATAAGACCAACTTTTACTAAGGAGTGGGAGGAACTCCTAAGCTAAGACTAGAGGGCGGTGTTGACCCTGTTGCTATGGATGATGTCATGTTCATACCATCTATGCCCACAGTGATTGGCTGAGAGGGAATGAGAGCTAAGAGTGAATTTATGATAGAAACACTGTGGGAGATATCCATATCGTGTCGCTGTATTAAAGTAAAGAGTTTTTATATACAATTAATGACAAGTGACACTGATTTAACATGAAACCAAGATACTGCAGGGTTTCCCACACATTCGTTCAAAATTAACCTACAAAAGCGCCACATAGGTCTATTCATTTAAAATTTTACAATGATTTGAATTGGAAAAAATATCCTCATTGAACAGCTGCACGCCATGCACTCTCACTGTATTTCTCTCAACGGCGGACTATGCAGCAATAGTCAGACAGCGACCTGTGGAACGGAGGAGATGCTGCGAAGCGCCACATATAGGCCTACTGTAGTAACAAATTAAACCCAACGTGACACCAACAGTAACCTTCAGCGCATCGTAAACCCAAAGCAACTGCAGGAAAAGGAACTTAATAAGTATTTTTTTATATAAATGTAATAAATATAAATGTGTCTATCATTTCTAAATATAGCTTTACTAAGATCATTAAACCCGTACAGCTATTAAGGTACCTTTTGTAAAGCTCACTAGCATTAAATCTCTCCAAAACACCATCAAATGATTGTTTGTGATTTACTCTTAGTGACTTAGGAGTCCTCTCGAGGACTCCTAGCTTTTCATAGATTTAGGAGCTAGTTTTAGCGCTAAAATGCTTTGTGAATTACACTTATCTTAAAAAGTTAGGAGTCTTAAAATTAGGAGTGAAACGCCCCTTATTTTTGAGAGTTACTCCTAAATCAGGACCTTAGGACCTACTCTTAGCCTTAAAATGTTTTGTGAATACGGCCCCAGAGATCTAGGCATGTGGATGTAAATGAGATGTCTTTGATTGCAGATATGCTGAATGACTACAGAGGTAGTTTAACCAATTCATCCAGTCCACCTCACATGCAGCTTGCACTGGATTAAGCCAGCAACTGGTTGATGCAGTATTGACCCACTGTCAATTAGGGCTGGGCAATAATTCGATTTCGATTATAATCGCGATAAAACTCACGTCGATTACTTCGATAAGCATAAGACATAAATGCTCGATTTGAAAAAAAACTAATAATAATTAAAAAAAAAAAAAAAAAAAAAAAAAAAAAAAACTGTGCTGATATGGATTTACCTAACAGCCAATCACGCAGCAGAAATACTCGCAACAGCCAGTCAGATCGCAGTGTTTGCCGTTCATGTCAAAGTACACGCCCATTTCCTGGTGCATGTTTGAGCTTCGAGCGCCGAGGAGAGGAGAGCGGAGAGGAGTATTTGGCGAGAAAAAAAAAAAGATAACATGAGTGGAACAGCGGAGGCTGCAAGTGAACCTGCATCATCCGCCGTGGAAGAAGTGGTTGAAAAAAAAGGTTCCAGGACGTCCGTTATATGGAAGTGGTTTGGTTATCTTAAAAGTGATAAAGCACAGGATAAGACCGTCTGTAAAATATGCCGTCGGTCGGTGCCAGCACGAATGGGAAACACTACTAACTTATTTCAACATCTGAAAAAGTACCATCCCATCGAACACACAGAAAGCATGCAAATTCGCGCAACAACAAGCTTTTCCCGCCGTCCCACCGCAGCTGTCAGCAGCGCGAGCGGTGCTGTTCCAAAACAGCTGTCTATCGTGTCGTCTTTTGAGGCAATTACACCGTATGAAAAACAATCAAAAAGACATAAAGATGTAACATACGCAGTGTCTTATTGTATAGCAAAAGACATGATGCCCATTAGCACAGTGGAGAAGGACGGGTTCAAAAAATTGATAAATGTGCTGGACCCAAGGTACAATCTCCCTGGCAGAAAATATTTTTCCAAAACTGCACTGCCTCGTCTGTATGAAGAGTGCCGGGGAAATCTGGAAATCCAACTTGGGTGCGTGAAATACTTTGCCACAACCACGGATCTATGGTCCAGTCGTACATCCGAACCTTACATGAGCCTCACCATCCATTTTATCGACGAGGAGTGGGCTCTTCAAAGCAGGTGCTTACAGACGGCATATTTTCCAGAGGACCACACTGCCGAAATTATCAGCCAAGGCCTGGAGGAGGCACTTGCATCATGGGGGCTTAGTGAAGACCGACAGATGTGCATCACAACTGACAACGGGGCGAACATTGTCAAGGCTGTCTCACTTAAACATTGGACTCGCCTGCAGTGTTTCGGTCATCGGCTTCATCTTGCCATTGGTAAGTAAAACAAACACGGAATAAAGTGCCTAAATGTAAGCTACTAAACGTTTTTGTGAGGGGATCAATAATAGTGCTTCTTTTTTTCCTTCCCCCCAACCCAGAACATATTATTGGTCTCTCATCAGATCAATTTGATTATAGTTAAAAAATCGAAAATGTTTCTTTTTATCAAAGGAATTTGATAAAAATAATTTTTCAGATTCTGAATTTCATGGCAATATTATAACTTATCACAAAATATAATAATTAAATTACTGTTGTAATTTCTTTCTTAGTAAAGTTTTACAATATGTTGTATTGTATATTACATTGTGTTTCTTTTTCATTTTCAGAGAGAAGTGTAAGAGACCAGCGAATCCAAAGAGCCATGGGTGTGTGCAAAAGAGTAGTCAGTGCTTTTTCTTTCTCATGGAAAAAAAAGAGAGAACTAGCAGCTGCTCAAGAGGAGCTCAAACTACCCCCTCACAGGTTGATTACAGAGTGTTACGTGCAGATCTGTTCTCTGTTGCAGAGCTCCTGAAGCCTCTCCTTCAGCCCCTCCCTCACCTCGTTAACAGTCACCTGCTGCAGCCTATTTAAGCCTGGAGGCTTAATTGACTCTCTCTCTCTCCAGCCAGGGCCAGCAGCATGGCTCCCGTTCACCTTTTTGTTAAACCTATGTTACAATAAACAGCATTTTCTTACACCTTTACCTTTGTTTGGACTACTTTATGTTGCTTCCTTGAGCCGGGTCGTAACATATTGGGGTCTCGCCGGGATCAATCTGGAGTTTTTTTTGGTTGAGTTAATTTGTTTCTCTTTGTCCCCTAGACAAACTTTGTATACTTTGGCAGTGTGGCTGTGGGTAGCGTTTTTTCAGGGTGAGTATGGTGAGTATTGAATCTGAGTGCTTTTGATCTAAAGTTGTGAGTGATCTCCCTGGTTAGTTAGGGAGTGTGCCAGCTGGTCAGAGCAATCTGTCCTTCCATCAGTGCACTATTTGTTATTTTGCCTTTTTTATTTTCGGGGATATCCTGGGTGGGGGCCTAGAGCTTCAGAGCCGGTTCGTTTGCTGGTTGATAAGTCTAGAGCTTCGAGCCCGGTACGCCTCAAGAAGACAGTTAGGTTTAGTTTAAAGATAGGCAGGTACCAGGGGGAAGCTTTGATGATCTTTTGCACTCGGAGGCTTGCTCACTGTGCTCAGCAGTGATTGATTTGTAATGTTAGCTGAGTTAGTGATTGCTTTATGGGGACAGTTGTGGTAACGTGTCCTGGATCCTAACTTTGTTCGTGCAGCTTGTGGATTTGTCAAGTGGTGGTGTGTAACTTGACTTTGTAGGCTAGTTCTCCCAGAGGTTGTTATTGCCTTAGTCTTAATTACCAGCAGGTTCCATTTTGGTAATAGGTTTTGTCTGGGTAATATTGTGTGCTACCTTAGTAGCTAGATGGGAGTTTCTAGGCCTATTTCTGTGATCATGGTGACAGGAACCATTTAGTAGAGAGAAGTTGTGACTAGCTGCTTGTAGTATTGGATAAGGTGTACACTGTGCATACTGGTTTAAGTTGAAACCTTGTGTAAAAGCAGTTGGTTGTTTTGTTTTTTGGTTGGTAAAGTTATCTAGTATGGCATCACCCACAGGTCTAGGTGACTTTATTAGTGCACCCTCGGAGGAGTGGCAAGACAAACAAACGGAGCGCCTCCTTAAAGAAACACAGATGCACTTAGAACATGAACGTTGCTTCAAGAACTTGAACTAAAGTATGCAGCTCTGAGCTCGCCTCAGTTTGATGTGGTGAGGAACATTAGACTAGTGCCTCCATTTGTTGAGCAGAATGTTGAGAAGTATTTTGCTTATTTTGAACGTGTGGCCACCGTTTCAGAGTGGCCAATGCATGCCTGGACATCACTTTTGCAAAGTGTTTTAGTGGGAAAAGCACTTGACGCTTACATTGCTTTACGCATTGAAGATTGCAAGGACTATGAAAAAGTTAAAAATGCTATACTAAAAACTTACGAGCTTGTTCCTGAAGCGTACCGCCAGCGGTTTAGAGGGCTCAGTAAGCAGGATGAACAAACTTATGTGGAGTTTGCAAGAGAAAAGGAGACCAGTTTTAGTAGTTGGTGTAAATCCGAGAAGGCAGAAACTAAGGAAGATCTTAGTCAGCTAATGTTGCTTGAGGAATTTAAATATTGTCTGCCAAAAGATGTTTTTATGTATCTTTTTGAGCGAGGAGTGACTACTCTGGACAGAGCGGCTGTCCTAGCAGATGAGTTTGTGTTGCACAAGAGAAGCTTTGAGAGGGACCATGGGGGGCAGAAGGGAAGGGCTGTGGTTAAAAGGGTTTCAAAGCCTCCTCCCAAGGCCTTTGCAGCTAGACGGTCCAGGGCTCCCCTAGAGCGTGCTTGTTTCTATTGCAGGAAGGTCGGTCACCTTATTGCTGTTTGCCCTGTCTTGAGCAGGAAACAAAAGCGTAGGAAGCCTGTTGCTGTTACACCAGGCATTGAACATCCCGTCCAAAAGTCTCCCGGTTATGTTGCGGGTTGTAGTGAGTTAAAGAAAACAACTGACTCTGTTATTGCACTTTCAGACACATCCCAGGCTATTGGTAAGCCCAAGCAGAAGATTCCCCTAGCTCCTTTACAGCCTATGCCTTCAGTCTCCGGTGGGGGACCTCCTGTGCCTTCGGTCTCCAGTGGGGGACATCCGGTGCCTTCGGTCTCCAGTGGGGGACATCCGGTGCCTTCGGTCTCCAGTGGGGGACATCCTGTACCTTCGGTCTCCGGTGGGGGACATCCGGTGCCTTCGGTCTCCAGTGGGGGACATCCGGTGCCTTCGGTCTCCAGTGGGGGACATCCGGTGCCTTCGGTCTCCAGTGGGGGACATCCTGTACCTTCGGTCTCCAGTGTGGGACATCCGGTGCCTTCGGTCTCCGGTGGGGGACATCCGGTGCCTTCGGTCTCCAGTGTGGGACATCCGGTGCCTTCTGTCTCCGGTGGGGGACGTGCTGTGCCTTCTGTCTCCAGTGGGGGACATTCCTGCCTTCAGTCTCCAGTGGGGGACATCCCTGCCACTGATGTGGTATCATCTTCCATCAATTTTGTTGTGACTAGTATCCGGTGTAATTTGGCGGTTGCTATAGCAACCGTTTTAAGGGGGGGAGTGTTACGTGCAGATCTGTTCTCTGTTGCAGAGCTCCTGAAGCCTCTCCTTCAGCCCCTCCCTCACCTCGTTAACAGTCACCTGCTGCAGCCTATTTAAGCCTGGAGGCTTAATTGACTCTCTCTCTCTCCAGCCAGGGCCAGCAGCATGGCTCCCGTTCACCTTTTTGTTAAACCTATGTTACAATAAACAGCATTTTCTTACACCTTTACCTTTGTTTGGACTACTTTATGTTGCTTCCTTGAGCCGGGTCGTAACACAGAGTCACCAACAAGGTGGGGGTCCCGTCATGCTATGATAGCAAGGGTGCTGGAGCAGGAGAAGGCTATTGCAAAGGTTCTCTCAGCTGATAAAAAAACAAGGCACTTAATCCTTTCATGGGCAGACATCGATGTCCTGGAGTCTGTCCACAAGGCGCTGAATCCGCTTGTTGAGTTCACTGATGCCCTCTCGGGTGAAGCATATGTGAGTGTCTCTTACCTGAAACCTGTGCTGCAGCTCTTTAACAAGGAGGTCTTGAAGCCAGAAGCTGATGACACAGAGCTCACCAAGACCGTCAAGGCTACTGTCCTCAACTACCTTAATGAAAAATACGATGATGCTGCTACTGATGACCTCCTGAACATGGCCTCCCTGACTGATCCTCGGTTCAAGACCTGCTACATTGAAGATGACAAGGTTGAGGCTGTAAAATCCAGAGCTGTGGCTCAGATGCTGGATGAATGTCAGACCACACCACAAGCTACTGCTAACACATCCACATATACAACAACAGCTGTAGGTGGGAGAGATGCTCATGCTGTAGCTACACCAGCCAAAGTACAGAAGAAGTCACTGGGCAGCTTTTTCAAGAAGTCCTACTCTGTTGCTACATCTGGTCTTACAGAAGAGCAGGCTATTGAGGCTGAACTGAACAGCTACCTGCTGGCACCTGAGGCAGACAGTGAGACCGACCCGCTGGCATGGTGGCAAAACCATTCAACAACTTATCCCAGAGTGAGCATCCTCGCAAAACGTTACCTGTGTATTCCTGCCACCAGCTCACCCTCAGAGCGTGCTTTTAGCACAAGTGGCAATATTGTGACTTGCCACAGAGCAGCTTTGAAGCCAGATGCTGTAGACAGACTAGTCTTTCTGGCAAAAAACCTGTAATGTCATTAACAAATGATGTAGCTTAATGACTTGTTTCAATTGTTCAACTTATTTTTTGTTTCCTTGTAAGCCTACCTCTACAAATATTTGAGATTGTTGCCTCCCTGCCAAAGGAGTTTGATGTGATAGTCACTCACATATCTTTTTATTTTCAAACACATTATTTTAGGTAGCATAATATCTGGTTTCACAATGTTTACATTTTGTACTTACGTAAGCACTACGTACTTTATATTTTATATATTAAAGTTCAGTATATAAATGTGCCAGGGCCTTTGTTGATCCACTGTTTTACTTTTTATGTATTGGTTGTGCCTCTACAAGATTTAAGATGTTTTCTGCAGCCCTTCCAAAGGAGTTTAATGTGAGCTTTTTTATTTTTACTATCTATCTATATTGTTTTGTTAGGGGCAGATAAAACATGTTTGTGAAGTAAATTGTTTATATTCAAATGTGATTCAATGTTCCCTAATCACAAATATGCTAATAAACAACATTGGTATGTTTAAACTTTTGAACCCTCTGATTTCTTCAGGCTTCAGCAGTATCACAAAAGTTTGTGTGAATCTGAACTAAGCTCTATTGTAGAGCTGGTCATACAGTCTCTTTACTTTGTTGGTCATGCGTTTCGGGTCCAGCTCCATGAGGACTTTCTGGATGTATTCGAATGTCAGTTTCAAAGTCTTCGGATATTCCAGATTGAGAGCATAAATGAGGCCCATGAGAATGGCAACAGCATTTGCCACAGAAGGCAACTCAGATAGAACCTGTTGTCCCTCAAGTATGATTCCAATGTCTTGAGGTAAGGCTTGAGCATCTCTGATGACATAGACTGCCATGGTTTCCTGCTGAAGAACCATTTCAGCTTCTTCCTTCTCTGACACCTGGAAAATAAATTAGAATTAGAATAAAAAAATCTGGAATTGATCCAGCCTTGGTTTACCCCTACATATTTGCACATTTAACAGCATGATGAGGGTTAAATGCTGGTGGGAATGCTTATTGGTTACTCCCTGTGTGGGAGATATTTGAAAGCTGGACTTGTTAACACACTTCATTACTTTGTAACTCTGGATAAGAGCATGTCATGTTATACTATAAAATACATCCTGTGTCTTATAAAGTGTACAGCCATAGCTAGCAGTGTGCACCTCTACAGTAATCTCTCCTTACCAGGAAATCTTTGATGAGGTCCTCCACTGCTTCCCCCATGTTAAGAAGCAGACATTTGAGTGCAATCTCCCTTTTTGTAGCGATGTCCGTATCCTGAATGAAGACAGTAAGTATAATGTGGCATAAGGGTAGGGTCGGTCATTAGGGCAAAAAAAAAAATCACAATATACATTATCAGTTGATATAATTACAATATCCATTGTACGTCGCAGCAGCAACTTGCACACGGACTTAAGCAAGAATACGTGAACCCTCCAGGTAAGTAAGTTATTTATTTCTTGTGTGTGTGTGTGTGTGTGTCCTGGTCCTGTTATTTCTCTGTCCACACACACAGGTTGACAGAGAAATACCAGGACACAAACACAAACACACACAACCTGAACCTTTGTTTGTTAGAAATTGTTGTATTGACTAGCTTAAATGTAATTTAACTGTTATTTCAACTGTCCACCAGAGTGCGCCATGGGACCATGTTTGAGGTTGGTTAAAGTAAAATACATAGGGGAGAGCAGGAAAGTAAAAAACATCTCTATATACCTCTTGTACTGTTGGCAGCAGGTTTGTCTTCTCCCGAATGGCTCCCCCCTTTTTTCTGACGATCTGCATCAGTTCACTGCACTTCTCGTCAAGTTTCTGCATGAATATTGCTTCGAGTGGAATGGTACTTACTCTCAGGAACTCCGCATTCACCTGGGGAACATAAGTGGTAAAATGTATGGGTGATGTGTTTCAAGCTAAGCATGTGATTTAGATTTACATATATTCAATTAAATGTTTTATCCATATGATGAATAATGCTCTTGTACCTCTTGAATGTCGAAGAGTGCTGGCCATCTCTCAATGATAGTGAGCAATGATGTTTTCTTGTCTACAATTTCTTGCCTCCGAAGGGCGAAAGTCTGCGCCATCTTCTCTCTTATGACTTTGACATTGTTCTTCTTCTTCACCTCAGACAAGAGGACAATTCTCTCTTGCTCCATGGACTCTGGGGTCTCGTTGAGAGGTAGAGAGGGGTAATGGTTAGACTCAGCTCGCCTTGGTTTCTTTATGTTCTTTGCTGGGTGGGCATCCATCGGGGACTTTCTTTTAACAGAATTGACAGTCAGCTCGTCAGATGATGAACTGTATGATTTCAGGTAAGTGCGATAGTTGTACATTTTTGTTTTGAGTCTCTGTGTCCATCCGTAACTGTGGTTGAAGGACCCAGGTTCTTTCAGACATGGGTGTGTCTGTGTTAGTGTCTCTGCCACTTGGCTCAAGTCTGCATTGTTCGCATAGGATTTGTACGAATAGATTTTGTCAGCAAGCGTTTCTAGAATGTTGGAAAGCATTTTAGAGCTGGGAGTGAGTCTAACCTGGCTTCTCTGGTACTCTGCATTTCCAGCACTAAGTTGGGATTCTGTTGTATGAGAGAAGGTAGGGATGACGAACACCTTGGGCCATTACTCCTTTCTGTATGCGCCCGAGGAAGGGCTGCTTACAGGTAATGTGTCATCCGAGCTTACAGAAATAGAAGAATCCTCTTGGCTGAGAATAGTGGCCTCATCCACAGACATGTCAACTGGCTCTAAGTATAAAGTCACAGTGGGTTCTACATGAATAACTTTCAAAGTGGCAAGATCCTGGAGTTCTGAGGTTGAAGTTAAGTTAACCCTCTGAGGTCTAAGGGTATTTTCTCGGATTTTACATACTTCTATAAATACCTATTTTAAATGTGCAAGAAGATAAATAATACCAAAGTGTTTTATATGGAAATGTTCAGAACCCATTAGCCATTAGTTTTATGAGGTATATTTATGTCCTAGACCATTGTGTAAATAAATAATTGGCTTGAATGCTGAAAAATGCATTGCGATTTTTGAAAAACCTGGAGATTTGTGTGAAATAATAACCTTTAGTCATCCTGAGGGGTTGTTTTGGCTCTTGAAATTGCTTCTCCCAAGCCTTAGCTTCAAAAATGCAGTGGAAATTTTCCAAAAAACAGTAGGGAAGTGCACAAAACATGAATAATATGAATTTTGGTCCAAACGCTTTTTGGTAGAAATGTTGCCTCTAACTCTACTTTCACAAAGCATGAGGAATTTAGACTGAATGAAGACTTTGTACCACATATAAAGACTCATGGGATGTATACTAATAAAAAAGGGAGCATCACAAAAAAAAAATCAAACAAACAGTTTACTATATATAACAACACGCAGGAAAAACAATAATTACAAACTATTTACACACTATGTACAGTATACACTATTTACAAGCTAAATGTCAATGCCATGCCACTTTGCAAAACAGTTCCTGTCCACTTGCAGGCAGAGGGCAACATTGCAGCTGGGTGTGTGGGTGCTGGTGGTATTCGAGGTGTGGGTGGCGCTCGGGTTGGTACCTGGGGAATTTGGGCACGGGACCTATTTGATGCGGGTGATGGGGTAGCTGGAGGCCTTATACCTGTGCTCCTTTTGGACATGGACCTTGTGCTGGGCAGGGAAGAAGGTGTTGACACAGGTGGTGCTGATGCTGCAGGAGTGGAAGGTGCTGGGCTGGGCTCAGGCAACTCTTAGTCCTGTCTGTAAAAAAAGGACAAGAAAGACTGAGTTTTCTTCTTTATAACTGAAAACCCCAACTGCTGTTTACCTTCTTCCCTCCCCAACACAGTTAGCACCTTATAATGTGTGGGGGTAGGGACACACAGTTCTTAGCATCTTAGATGTGTATGTAAGGGGAGGAGAGACAACTGATTTCCAACTGTCCTTTATTTTTATCTTCATTGTACAAAGCAACAACAAGTGACCCTTGTTACATTATAATACTAATAGAAATGTGTACACTCTCTCAAATTTCACAAATTGTGTGCAAACAATAGTTGATGCAAAACTGTTTCCAAACTAGATTATTTTACTATGACACAAGGGCACTTGTACACTGAATAAAAAACTATATTTGACATGCCACATTATCGTTTTTTATTTCTTTGTTTATTATTAGATAAGTGTAGGCTAAGAAACTCTCTGAAACGTCGCAATGTTGTGCTAGAAGTCATGCCTTGGAAATAGGAACCATTACGCGACAACTGACTATTGCGCACAGTAAACGCAAGTTTCAGATTACAAGAGATTTTGTAAATTGTCTTACCTGTCTTCAAACGGGTCGATGTGATCTTCATAACCACATTCGTCGCCTGAATCAAATCCTTCGATGTCAGAATGGCCATCTTCTTCATGGCTGGCTACTTCTGCAAATCTCTGCAACAGCAGCGTCTGTTTACAACTTTCTTGTCGCCATTGTTTCCACTGAAAGATTCCTGTTCCCTTCAGTAAAAAAAACCCAGGTACTACGGTATTAAGGTATGTCCTTAGTGTTTTACTTAGTGCTGATAGGTGGGTTTCGTTTCAGAAACATTGATAGACAAGCACCTCCAACCAATTGCGCAACGAGACAAGCAGGTCCAACCAATAGCACATGGAGTGACGCACAATGTGCTGGAGAAGGGAGAAAGGAGGCTCACTTCTCGCGTTGTTTTCTAAGCCTGTAGTGGACGGAGAGTAACGCGAGAACATACCCCGGAAACAGGAGAATGTCTAGTTTCAGACGATGTTTTCATTTCATTTCTCAGCCGTTTATTCACAGAGATATTAATAAAAATATGCGCGCACGCGCGCATTCACGCGGGGCCGCGTGAGGCGACCTCAGAGGGTTAACCCATGTGCCAAAATCAGCATCTCTGTACTGAAGTCGTATTCCATTAGTTAGACCACTGACATTCTGTATTTCTTGGATCACTTCATCAACGGAGGATGGGATGCCATTTGAAAACTCCAACCTGATGGAGCTGTCCTCCTCTAACATGACTAGGAGCCTTATAATGCCAGCCATGCTTGAAGACCTTTGAGGAAGAGGAACAGAGAAAGAGATGTTAGAGATGGGGATCAGTGGGTGGGTCGGAACAAATAATAGCTTAAAGGCCTACTTCACCGGTTTGAATATGACGGTGTATTGAATTCTGAGATACTATGTAGTATAAATGTGCAAAAAAAATTAAAATCGGTTCATCCTAGCCTGAGAAAAGGCAGAAAGAGTGTTTTTTTAACCCTATATTTCTCCTTATCGTGACATCACAGAAAGAGAAATATAGGGTTAAAAAAAGACTTACTTTGTAAATATTACTGTGATGTCTTTTACTGTGACATCACAGTAATATTTACAAAGTATGTTTTTTTTTAACCCTATATTTCTCTTTCTGTGATGTCACGAGAAGGAGAAATATAGGGTTAAAAAAAAACATCTTTCTGCCTTTTCTCAGGCTAGGATGAACCGATTTTAATTTTTTTTGCACATTTATACTACATAGTATCTCAGAATTCAATACACCGTCATATTCAAACCGGTGAAGTAGGCCTTTAATGAACAACATTAGCTCTAGTGAGTTTAAATGAAAAGAACATTCATATGTTAATTAAAGTGAAAGAAACGTTTCGCCTAGATTTCCAGGAAGTAGAGGCAACTCAGGAAAACGGGACATTACATAACCAATTCACTGTGAGCCCCTTAGCGACAGGAAATTACACATTATATGTTTAATGCAAACCTTAAACTTGAATATATCGCTTGAGTGTAGTAAGCCGCATTCCCCCAACTGTATAGTCCGCCAGAGGGTAAGGATCGGTCAGCTGAGATGGCTCCAGAACTTCAATCTCCTTTGAAGGTGATGTTTCAAGTTGAAAGGCTCTGTAGTGCTCCATGTACCAAGAACTTAGCTTCCGAACAATGAAGACCAACTCCTTTTTGAGAACCAGCATCTGGATGATTTCAGTGAATGCAGGCATTCCTTCAATTGAACCATGTGGAAGGATCATTCCAAGTCTGTAGTTAAATCCATTATAATTGACATTTTCGGCCAAAGAAACTTCATTCACGTGTGGGTTCTTGTGTTTAACAGCCTGTGCGATATCATCTTTCAGGACATCAATGCTAACAGTTGTGAACTTTTTAACTTCAAGGATAGCATTAGGAAAGTTCATTAAGTAGAGCTGGTGTGCCACATATAACTGGTGTCTCTCTGCCAAGGAAAACATCAAGTTCTTAAAGCAGTTAGTGTGTCGTACAACTCTCTTAAAAAAGCTATGCTTTGCTTCGAATCTTAAAGTCCAGAGTGAAACAAGAGGTCCAAACTGATAAATTAGCTGCGGGTAGTGTTCCAAGAAGTGATGCTTTGGAAGTAGGTTTGAATCTGGGAAAACCTCATGGAACCGTACTCTATGCTCAGAGATCTTGAAATTTAAATAAGCTATCGTTTCATCAGTATGGATGGGTGTGACAACAAGGTCAACAATGTCCTTTAAGTCAGTGAGGAGATTCCAGGCAGGTTCGTCAGCAGGTACTTTCTGTCCCAGGAGAAGTGGCAAAAACCGGATCAAACTCCAATTCTCGTGAGAATTCCCACCCACTGTTCTCCTCTTTTTATAGGTAGGTGGCACAGGATGGGGGCAGTTTACTTTATCTGTCCACTTGAAAGGAAACGTTTTTATGGAGTCATTCAAAAATTCCAAAGTAAAGTACTTCTTCAAGGTGAACACAGAGAGACAAAGAGCTATTTCATGAGGAACAATTCCTTCAAACAAATCATGAACTATGTCTGGTGGGAAGCCAGTAGTGACATCAAAATGAGCAAGTTTTTCTGCCAAAATACAACCCCTTTTAACAACAAAACAATTGGCCAATGATTCCTTCTCAAGTGTTTTAAGATGTTTTGCGTGACCCTCCTCTGTCCTTAAAGAGAATGCTCCACTCCCTACATCCTTTGTCTGAATTTCCAATTTTGAAGCCGTACAAAACCTACAAACATACGCACTTGAAAAACTTTCCACAAAACCAGCACAACCATGAGCACCCAGGTTGTCAGCAACAACACATTGCACTGTCCCCCTTACAGATTTTCCTAACTTGGCCACAAATATGCCATGTTGCTCTAAAATAACTAGATCATTAATCAAAGGTTCTAGAACTGCGTTATAACCATACAGTTTTACATCATCACTTTTGATCAATGCAGCTAAGTAGATTGATGATAATGAAGAGTTTGAACCAGGTGGCAGATTGCCTAAAATCCAGTATAGAGCACAGATTTTATGTTTTCTGCGCGAGGTGCCAAGAGGATTGCAAACCTCGAAATCGTCTATATACAGAATTAATGAAACTGCACACTCGTTTGAGAAAAGACTGTGTTCTTTAAATATGGCACCATCCCAGAGACATGTGTAAACCTGCTTGTCACTTGACACTGGTTGAAGTTTCTCCTTTAAATTAAATGTTTTGCTGAGGATAGTCTCACAATTCAAAACCTGCTGCAACGTTTTTAGAACAGGAATATATTGAAATGACCTTCTGTTCTTTTGATCTAATAAATATTCTACTGGTTCCACAACAAAGAACTTACTTCTATAATATTTGTTGCGCTTCCACGCAGTAGACAATGGGCCTTCTTTCCCGATAGCAACTTGAATAGGATGTGAGGTACAGAGTTCTGAGGCTAACTCTTGGACAAGTGATTCCTCTACCTGACAGTTATGATCCACTAAAAACTGAGTGATCGTATTCTGAGTGACTGGAACAGACACAGTCCCAATGAGATATTGCAGTTCTTCAAGGAGTACATTTACAGCTGCACCCGAAACCAGGTAAGTATGTTCCAATTTCAGTAGAACTGAGGCTAATTTTAGCTCAACATCTTTTGTAAGATCTCTGGGTTCTTCAAAAGTTATTTCTTCAATTAGTAAATCCTCATTTAACTCAATGTCATTGTTATCTGAATCCAAAGCAGAGGATTTAAGGAGCGGTCCGTGAACTATTCCAGGTTTTATATCTCTTACTGTACAAACTTTGTGTTTCCTCCATTTGTGAGTGTGGAAACTTCCATATATATTGGTTTGATATGAACAATCCACGTACATACAAGGAACTGATTCATTCTTTTTCAAATGTTGGCCAATGTGGTGAAAAAAGTCAGTTTCAGTAGCAAGTTGAGTATAATCACAAACGTGGCACTTAAAATGTGAGATTTCTTCTCTTGAGGAATGCGGAGAAGGGTGGTGTGTACAAAGATGCTTTAGTAGAGCATTCCATGTTTTGCATGAAAATGGGCAGTTTTCATACAGGCAGAGATAAGAGTGGTGCCTTCCATAGTGTTGATGATCAAGTCTATAATGTTTTAGAAGTTCAAATCTGCTGGTACATGAATAGCTGCAGTCCTTGCATTTCCACATCCATCAGTTCAACTAGAACTACTCCGCAACCAAAAGTTTTTAAAAACACTTCTAGAGGGTTTCTCTTTGTTTGTGTCCCACCGTAACAGCTGCTATGACAAGCTTGAGGCTGAAGAGATGCTTCCACCTGACAGGAATCCGATATTCTGCATAAGAGGGAGAGAAGTGAGGGAATGAGAGGGACAGAAAAAAAGAGAAAGATTATCTCATATTCTTAACAAACATCAGCAATTAAAATGCTCAAATCAATAGCAAAATACATTTATATATATAAAAAAAATTATTAATTAAACCTGCAGTGTGTAGAATTTTGGGTTTTATTTCCTAGCAGATTTTGTAGAAAGTAATTATAATATCCATAAGTACATTTAATTTAGTGCATAATAGCTGAACATTTTTTTTTTATTATTATTTTTTTCCCTTAGAAACGGTCTCATATGTCCATATTTCTGCATATTTTGGACCAAGGCCTAGTGCCGCCATCTTGAAAGCGTCATAGTTGGAATGCCGTTTCAAAGGGGGGAAAAAATAATTCAAACATTTTTTTCAGCTATTATGCACTAAATTTAATGTACTTATGGATATTATAATTACTTTCTACAAAATCTGCTAGGAAATAAAACCCAAAATTGTACATGATGGATCCAGAACTATTTTGTTTGGAAATATAGCATCACTTTACATGAACAGGTTTTGCTCCATAATAGTAGGCCTATGTCTTATTTTATAAAAAATACAGGCACATTTACTTTTCATAGACTTGTAGTTCATTGTTCATAATAAACAGTGTGCACCTCCCTTGGTGCTGCCATGGACCTTTTATAAGATAATAAATATGCTGCCGTGGTTGTGTGACGTCGGACCAAAAACTACCCGTGAAGTCAGAGTAATCGTCCGCCCTCCGGCGCTCGTTTGCCTGTGTAGCCTACCTCCAAGATATTAAGCATGGACCTATAAAGCAGGCAGTGTACGGCGGCCGCCATCGCCGTCCCCTCCCCCGTTCGTTCGCCTGTCATAAGAGGCCGTCTCGTCTTTTTTTCTCCCCCTCGTTGTTTTCAGATAGCGGTAAAAGCTAAGCTAAGTAAACATACAAACAGCGCGCACTGCAGACTACGTCACAGGTATGAGCCCAGTAGACTCAGGATGGGAGGGCGGGGGGAGCGAGTGAGTTGCCAATTAATGCGAGTCTGAGGCAGAGAGCCACAGGGAAGAGCGAGAGAAGCGAACACCAGCGAGTTTGCCGGCGGCGGCAAAAAGAAACACATTACGTGCTCCCCCCCCCCCCCCCGAAGCCGTTCGTTTCAATGGGATTTACAAAATGCCAAATAAAAACACGACATAAACTGTATTTCGCAACGAACACCCCTAACGACTCATCACTCCAGTACTAAACTAATTTGAAAAGCAACCGACATCACTCACTGGCGCCCATGCAGCAATACGTCCATAAAGTACTCGACAACTGCATTAGCTAACGTTACCCTCAGCTCATGTACCTTTAGCTAGCTCCTTCACATAGTATTTGATATAAGTTAGCTTCCTTCTATGGTCTTTGTATTATTACAGTGAATCTCAAGTTAATTACCCATGTAAAATAAGCCATGTGTCAAATGTATTCATACTAACTAGTGGTTATTTTTGGAACAGGTTAGACATTGAGGCTTATTAACTCCAACCGTGGTACCTCGTGCAAACTTAGCTAGCGAACACCTAGTGTAATGTTTCAAACTACACTTATCTACAAGAGAAAGTCAGTATAGAGACAATATATTGTATACAATTAACAGGTTACTAAACACAGCAGCATTATTGTTGATTTAACTTACTAGAATGTATCTGATGGAACTTGATTGCCTCAGGTATTGATATGTCCGTGCGATCTTGGGCTTGATGGTTGAAATCTGGCTGACATCCGGTTTGGTCCAGTAGTCAAGCGTCTTTGTGTTTAATGCGCATGCGCAGGCTTGTACGCAACTTTGAAATTGTACCTTTGTCGAAACAAGTATTTCTTAGTTGAGTTCCTAATCAAATATATTTATACTTAACAGTATTTTAAAAAGAAAACAAATAATGTTTATTTGGATTGATTGACAAATTATTAATCATCTGAATACACAACCTTATAATTTTACATTTGTCCAAATGAATATTTATTAATTGAGCTCTTAATTAAAAATATCTATATTTAACAGTATTTCGAAATAAAAACTAATTATTTTAAAAATAAAACAAAAAATGGTTATTTGAATCGAATTACAAAATAATAATCAGATGAAGTACGGCTTGAAAAACTTTTTCCAGTGTACTTCGCACTCAAATCGGCACAACAACGGACAAGAGAAGTCGGATAAGAACACCTAGATAACTCGTTCATTGTCGGCATTCTCTCTGCATGTATACAGGGATCGGACATCGCATATCGGAGTTTGCTTCTGCGCCTGCTCGAGAATCCCCGCAGAGGATTTCACAAAGAAGTGGAAGTGTAACGGCTGGATCAGGAGGACACAGGTGCGGAGACAGTATCAGTATTAACCCTTTAGGCGCCAAAGTCGCAAAATTGCGACAAGACGCTTTACTGAATCAAACAAGCTGTTTTCTCTAAATAGAGTGTTATATTTTGTTCAAACTCCCCTCCACTAGTTGGCAGACATCCCATACCTAGACCTTAGCTAAGAAAAACGTCATCCTTCAATGCAAAATATTTGCGGAAATCCGGAAATCCCATCCAAAAAAAAAAAAAAAAATCCTATCAAAACTTTTTGTCATATCCTCCTAGCAATTTTTTCTGGTTTTATTGAAAACCTTTGTGGTGTTTGGAGACTCTGACGTGAAAGCACGTTTCACTCTGCAGTTACTGTGCTCATTGCTCAACGAGCAGCGGGTGTTGCCGAGAGCCCCTCCCCGTCTCAAAGCACTACGAGGCGGTCAGTCTCGGAGCAGCCCCTCGGAGCATGTCCCAGCCTGCTGTCAGAGCAGAGAGGCGAAACAGAGAGGAGAAACACCTCCGCGTCCAGGCTGCAAATGAATCGCGCTGTTGTTAGGTGCGAAATCGGAGATAGTGTGCCACGAAGCTATTTATGCTGCAGCTGTATTGCTGGATTTAGGAGTTATTTAGAGTTGACGAGTTGGGAGTTTAGTGTTCACTCTTTCTACGGCTCCGGTCACGGTGCGTCCATGCGCCGCAGTGGTGCAGCCATGCGACGCAGCATTATATAAATCAATATTATCATATTATAATGATAATAATGATGATAATAATACTAATCATCATAATAATAATGAAGAATAGTAGAAAAAAGGAAATAAAAATGGTGGTGGGTAAAAAAATAAAAAATCATAAACGCTTACTGTTTACATGAGTTTTGTGGTGTAGTTCTAGTTTACAACTGTTGGCTTACAACAAAGTGGACATCATTACAAATGGATGGAGGGGTGAATCTGATTAAATAAATTCAACTCTCTTTCAAAATATCAGGTATTTCATGGAAATTACATAATCCAACATGGCCGCCACCATATGACGTCATAATATGCTAATTTGATCGGAAAATGTACTCCCCAGATAAACTTTAGGTCATTCTCAATATTTGTCTCATTTACACTTTGTCTCTATCTCAAACCACTTTCAATCCAGAGCCTTCTGAAATTTAAGTGTCAAAATCTAGTATTTTTAAAAATAAAACCCGGCGCCTAAAGGGTTAAGAAGATTTATTTGGAAGTAACCAGCAGGGGGTTAGGACCGTGACCCGGCGGGGAGGCTGGCTGTCATGGGGGGCTCCAGGGAGAGAGCAACGGGGCAAGTCCAGGGGGCTGAGTGGGAGCGGGCTAGAGCAGGCAGGCAGAGAGGTCCGGGGGGAAGTGCTGGCGGGCGAGGGCTGGAGCTGGTGGCTGGAGTCAGGCCGGGAGAGCTGTGGCATAAAAACAGGAGTTAGCCTGGAAAAATGCAAAAAGCAGAGCTGCAAACAGGTTAGCTTAGAGAGCGAGAGAGCGAACTGACTGTGTGGAAACAGAATCTACAATCTGGCAGTGTCTGGAAGGAAGGGCCGGGTATATGAAGAGCAGTTGATGATGATTGATGGCAGCTGTGAATGCTGGTGATTGACTCCAGCACACCTGACTGCACCCCTGCAATTAGACCAGCACACAGACAAGGGTGAAAGGGAAAACACAACACAAGGGCTAGAGGCCCAAGCAGGATCATGACAGGAAGGAGACAACGTAAAACAAAATAGTAGGGTTATTGCATAGATAGTATATAAAAATATAAATATAAATAAATAAATATATATATATATATATATATATAGGGGAGAGTGGGGTGAGTTGTGCAACTTTTTACTCAAAGTGAGGCCTTGACAGTTATGTCTCCAACTCAAATATGTACATATATTTCAGGATGTTGTGCATCCCTGGCAATACAAACTTTGGATCTGGAATAAACTGTTTAAGAAATATAACTTTCGGAAAAAAAGTTGTCTTGTCGCACAAATCACCCCACGTTGTGGGGTGATTTGTGCATTTGGAGAAAATAAGATGGGGTCAATTGTGCCAATTTATATATATCTCAAAAACTGTAATGCAAGACAAATCCATTAGACCATCACTTATTTAAGGTGTATTTAAAGTAAATATAGTAAATAGTTGACAAAGATTGAAGGTACATTTTCTTAAACAAGGCCTAGCAGATCTAGGTGGTTTTGCCCGCAAAGCTCACAATGACAAAGTCACCATCATCATCTTTCTGGCCATCTGAACTCTCATCAGTGGTGTCGTTAAGTGGAATTGAGATGTCACTCTCTTCTGAGCTACTGTAGACAATCACTTTCTTTTGGTGACCAGCGTATACAGCCATGCCACTGGCACGACTCTCAGAAATGTACTTTGCACTAGTTGCTCCGTGCTTGTGGAACCAACTGCCACCTGACAAATGTGATTCCCCCTACATTTCTGCCTTTAAATCAAGGCTCAAAACCCATATGTACACCCTGGTGTTTCCTCCCCATTAACCTCTGCACTACTTACTTACCTCTGCACTACTATCTGTGTTTATGTGGATGTATGGGCTTTACGTCTTTTATTTTGGTTATTGTTATTTTACCTTCATTGTTTACCTACTGAATGCACTATGTACAGCACTTTGGACAGTGCAAACTGTCATAAGTGTGCTTTTATAAATACATTTTACTTACTTACTTACTTACTTATAACTCACCTAGGCCCTTTGGCACAACTCACCCCATCCCCAGAATTTTGGATAATAGGCATGATGCAGCAATTTAGGGTTGACATTGTGCTAACTATATAGACTCAAAGTGTAGCATACCAAAGCACTAAAACATGTGTCAAATGTTTTCTAACGTGTCTATAATTGTTCAGACACAATAATCAAAAAACCTTGATTGTGGAAATTTTACTTTGAAAGGCAAAACACAGTTTTTTGAGCTTAAATGTGCTTATATCTTATTCCTTGTGTCTCCCTTCTTTACAGGATGAGTCAAATGGATGGCTCTTCTTAAATATGTGGTCACATTTCTAATTTCTTCCACGGTTTTCTAGAAACAAGGGGTTTTGCAACTTCCAAAATGCACAACTCACCCCACTCTCCCCTATATATAAATGATTGCCGGAAGGGAACCGGACGTGGCTCTTAACCACTTGTTGAAAGGGCTACAGCGCCACCTAGCATAGTGGAGACAGCCATCGGACATTTATCCGATTCCTGAAAGGCCATGTATACTATAATGTAAGTGACACGGTCCGTTCGAGTGTCTAGTTCGGTATATGTCTTAATCCAATCTAGTTGAGTGCAGGAACATGGTTGGTGTCAGTTGTACATATTTTATAAATGTGTTTGGTTGTAATTTGTGCAATTCTACAAAATGTGCTAAATAAAAGTGCAAAACAAATATTTGTAAGACCATAATTAAGTTATAAAGGAAGCGATGAGACGTACTATGAAAAGGTATTGTTTAAAGATTCAAAGTGTTATATGCAAAATAGGAAACATATTCTCAAGGTGCGAACACACTAGGCATTTTACACGCGTACAGACGCGTATGAAACCCGCCCCTTTTCCATAGGGAACCATTGGTTTACGCGCGTACAGGTCGCGTAAATGCGTCACTCGCGCTAAAGCAACATTTTAGCCGCGTTAGCCGCGTATGACCCGCGTATATTTTACGTGCGTAAATTTTACGCGCGTATATATTACGCGCGTAGGAGCAACAAAAGTTCAAAAAATTGAACTTTTGTTGCTCCTACGCGAGACGATTAGCCGCGTTGGCCAATCAGCGTTGAGCTTGACCCGACGTCACTGTCAGAGAGACGGACAGGGCAGAAGGAGCAGAAAAATGGAGGACCAACGCGAGCAACACCTCATCGTGGCTGTATGCAGCCGTCCTGTCCTGTACGACACCTCGACGGTGTTGTACAGGAACAGAATTAAAAAAGAACAGGCGTGGGTCGAGGTGGCAGAGGACACTGGGCTTCCTGGTAAGTTTAGTGAATAATGTGTATGTGTATTTTGCTTGGCTTCAGCTATCGGTTGTGTTCTACTATGAAAACAAGTTTGCGCCGGTTAGCGGTAGCATCAGTTAGCAGTAATATTAATATTAAGTGATACTAAAGTACTACAACAGACGGTCCCTAGCTTGTCAGGCTACACAACTTAATATTTATATTATGTTCTTGTCAGTGGACGTATGTCGCAGGAAGTGGAAGTCGCTGAGGGACAGGTACATGAGGGAGAGAAAGAGAGAGAAAGATGCTAAAAAGAGCGGGTCCGCGGCAGGGACAGTGAAGAGATGGAAATTCTCTGCGGTCCTGTCCTTCCTCGACCCCTTTGTCACCCCGAGGGAGACCAGTGGCAACTTGCCTCGGGGGGCAGAGGAGGTAGAGGAGGACGGGGCTGCAGAGACTTCACTGCCAGGGGCAGGAGAAGCAGATGAGGCAGCAGCAGCAGCAGCAGCCGGGCCATCGCACAGTACAGGTTTGTTGACAAGTGAAGACACGTATACAGCTTCTGTATTATGGCCACATTCTGTATTGAGGAACGGTTTACAGTGCAGCACGATTCTGTCTATCTTTAATGTGCTGTAATATAGATAATTCATATATCATCCAAGCCAAAAAAAACAAGACTTCTTTCTCAATAACATAGACCAGCCCGGGAGCGACTCAGATGATGCTGATGCTCCTGCTGCTGCTGCTGCTGCTGCTGATGATGATGATGATGATGCTCCTGCTCCTGCTCCTGTCCCTGCCACTGCCACTGGCCCTGCCCATGTACCTGTCCCTGGCCCTGCCCCAAGACCACAGAGCGGTATGTACAGGACAAAGATGTTTAGCATTCATTTCAGGGGGTTCAACTATATTTATGGCTAACCGTTTAAGCTTTAACTGATATGAAGACAGTTTATGGATTACTACTGGGGCCGTCAAGCGATTTAAAAAAAAAATGTATCAAATGAATGACAGGCTCTGTGATTAATTAATTTAAATTAATCGCATACCTATATGACACTTTTATGCCTGTTTATAAACAGCTGTATAGCCTACTGTTTGTTTCCTGTTATCTCTCTAGTTACAACACTTCAAACCAGCCACACATGCATGTTCAACAGGTGTATTGATAAAGTTTGGGCTTTTCACTTGTGAAGATAGTATTTTACTAACTTACAAATTATGGTGTTTTACATTTCATACAGGCACGAAGAGGAAGAGACCCAGGGTTCCGGACGGGACCCCGAACACCCCGATGCAGGAGGCCATCCTCCTCGCCCTGCAGAGGCAAGCTGCCGTGCCTCCGCTATCTGCAAACGGGCATTTTGTAATGGGCCTACTTCCTTCCCTGGATAGATTGTCGCCCGAAGCACTGGAATGCGTTAAATTCCAAATTCGAAAGGTCATATTTGACGCCTCTAATTTCACCCTCAATTTGGAACCTGTGTAGAGCTTATTAGCTAGAGTGGTGGTGGTGACAATCTCTCCAGGGAAAGAAGTAGGCTAAAAAAAATAAAAAAAAATGTTCATTTGTTATATATTGTTCTGTTATTTTTATAAATTATTTTTAAAATAAAATATTTCTATCAACTCTTCTCTCAATATATGATTTTAAGATCTAGCATGCATGGACACAAATATACATTTTTAATAACACTACTTAATTGAACAATTTTAATAACAATTCAATAATAATGAAGGAATCATCTCTTTAGTTTTGTGTGGGTGGCTCTTAAAAGAGCCGTTTTGGGGTTGTAGTGCACTGCACTAGATGATGGCGTTCTGCCACGAGACGGTTCCTTCTTCCGAAAAGTAGGAGGTGAAGGTCTCGCGGATCCGGATGGCCTCTCTTGCTGCGTTGTTGGCAGCCACTCTCCCCAGCCCTGGCAGAGGCAACACCACGCCACTCGGGAGGCCCTCCCTCACTGCTGCTGTTGGTGCTGTTCTCCGGAGGAAGTTGTGCAGCACGCAGGTGGCCTTCACACATCTCCCCGCCAGCTCAGGACGGAGCTCGATGACCCTCCGGTAGATCCGCCACTGGGAGGACAGCATGCCGAAGGCATTCTCAACCACCAACCGAGCCCGGGACAGACGGTAATTAAAGACGCGCCGCTCTCGGGGGAGGATGCGTCCGGGGAAAGGCCTCATGAGGTCGGTCCGTAGCGGAAAGGCCTCGTCCGCTACAAAAACATGAGGCAGGGGTCCTCTCTGCGCATGCACTGACAGTACTCTGTCAGAGGGGAGCTTAAGATCGCCAGCACGGAGGGCCTGACCAAACGCTGAGTTGGCCAGGATTCCTCCATCACTGGTTCTCCCGTAGCCCCCCACATCGATGATGCGGAAGCACTTGTCTGCGTCGACAACTGCCAAGAGAACGATGGAAAATGTTCCCTTGTAGTTGAAGAACTGCGAACCGGAGTTCGCAGGGGCCTTCAGAACAACGTGCTTCCCATCGATGGCACCGCAACAGAGAGGGAAGTCCCACCGCTCCTCGAACCGCTGTGCAATCGCCCTCCAGTCCTCCGTGGTGGGCACCGCCATGAACTCCTCCACCAGGCTGTCCCAGATAGCCGTGACCCCATCGGACACGATGGATGCCACGGTGGAGGCCCCGACCCGGAAGCTGTTTGCGATCGTGCGAAACGAGTCGCCAGTAGCCAAGAATCTGCAACACATGAATAATTTATTTTAGCCTTATTGAGAATTTCAGTTGTATACCAAATCTGTAGGCCAATTATCTCACTGATATCACTGCACAGGTAAATGTATTGACTAGTGTTTACAGTGGATTTAAATCAGCTTATTTTACTTTCAAAAGCATGACTAGGAGGTCAAGAATGAATATGTTGGAGCCATGATGCATTTATTTATTTTGTTTATATAAAACTCAGGTGACATGCATGTATATGAAGATTTGCGTTTAGGTTGAAACCATAGATAATATATAAAAAGAATGTTGAAACACTGGGTGGAGCATTGACAGGAAATGCATAGCAGGTAGGTGCAAGAGGGGAAACAGATGTGCAAAGCAAACTGTTTTATCACCATGTCGTATCAGCACGCTTTTCGTGTTGAATTTAACCCAATGCATATTGACTGTGATGTCACAATGGCCTATGCTCCCCGTGCTTAGTTGGCATAGTGCACGATGCTTGAATAAATGGGTCACTACTCAAATATAAACAGTGCATTGGAAATAGATGTATGCACTATCAGAACACGCGCCCGAACAATTTATCCCCGTTATGTAGCCTAGATGGTTTTTGACTACAGAATGTGCTGATTTTGATAGAGTAATTAGGCTATGAAACCGCAACTTACCGGAGGCAGATAGACAGGCGCTCCGCAGCAGATATGGAGCGCCTGAACCTGGTGTCCTGACGGGAGATCCTGGCACCAACCCGGGCTAGCAGGTCATCGAACTGGGCCCGAGTCAACCGAAAGTACCGCTGAAACCGGCCGTCATCTAGGCGGAGTTCCTGCAGCAGGTGGTGAAACTCACCCAACTGTGGCCGTCTCCGGAGGATGTCATGCACCCAAACACGACGGCGCTTGGGTTTGCGACGCTCCTCGGACTCCCACAGCAAATAAAGCGCAGCGATGGTGGTGATGTCAGCCATGTTTCAGCAAAAGAAAAATAGCGGGGGAAAAGTTTTGGGCGGGCTCATCTAGGCGCGTAGGCGCGTAGCCGCGTAGCTGCACCATTTTTGACACAAAATGATCAAGCAACATTTTAGCCGCGTTACGCACGTAAATCTTACGCGTGTAAAATGCCTAGTGTGTTCGCACCTTCAGTCATACAATGGAATTCTTCCTTTGACTGAATGCCAAGATAGAAACCTGAAAATATGCAGTATACAAGTAAAATAGAAAAAAAGCAGCAACAATTCAGAATATACATTTTTATTTACCAGGCAAATAGAGCAGCAAGTAGGTAAAACAACAAATATATGCTAAAATAAAACGTAATAGTGCAAATCAAAGACAGTGTACCGTTGTGCATAACCAAAATGTAAACAGTGGTGGCAGTCCAGAGGGGTATACTACGAAGCGAGATTAAGGGCTGAGCGAGGTCTGTTGAGTCTAAAGCGGTCTAAAGCCAGAATTTTCAGTATCACGAAAGTTCACGGTGGCTCTCTTTATACCTGGCTAGATCACCGTGGTAACAGAGGCTGCACGGCTAACCTGCTCATACCAGTTTTTGTTTCAGTTTGAGCTTAAATTCGGCTCTTAGAGCGCTGCCCTTCAAGGAAACTACACATTTAGAAATCCCGCGGACCTGACAATATTGTCTGAGCGCTACATTCTCACTGAGGAAACTGGGTAACACTTTATTTGAAGGCGTATACATAACGCTGTCATAAGACTGTCATTAAACTGTCATGACACATGTCATGAACATTATGAATGGTTATGACTATTGTCATAAAGTGTCATTCGGTAAATTATGTCACGTTTAATGACACATTGACATTGTATGAGATGTCTTTTTTATGAGAACCTGACATAAGCTAAGACAAAATAACTTGTCGATGTCTTGGTAATGACAACCTGACATAAGCTAAGACAAAATAACTTGGTAATGACAACCTGACATAAGCTAAGACAAATTAACTTGTCCGTGTCTTTGTAATGACAATCTGACATTAATGAAGACAAAATATCTTGGTTATGTCAACTTGACATTAACAAATAACATGACCTGTCATAAACATGTAATAATAGGCTAAATAATCAAATGTAAAAAAACTATTTTGATTTATGTTGTAAGATTACATTAAACTGTCATATGTGGAAGGTTTTGATATTGACTGTCATGAGACCTTTGGACAGTTCATTAACATGTCATGAAGCGTTATTACACTGTCTAATGCCTTCATAACAGGCTCATGAATGATTATTTTGGGCTCAGGTAAAGTGAAACAATTTGGACAGTTCATTAACATGTCATGAAGCGTTATTACTAGGGCTGTCAAGCGATTAAAAAAATTAATCTAATTAATTACAGGCTCTGTGATTAATTAATCTAAATTAATCGCATACTTATATGACACTGTTATGCCTGTTTATAAACAACTGTATAGGCTACCGTTCGTCCTCTCTCTCTCTCTCTCTCTCTCTCTCTCTCTCTCTCTCTCTCTCTCTCTCTCTCTCTCTCTCTCTCTCTCTCTCTCTCTCTCTCTCGTAACTTCTGTCTCCTCCTCTCAGCCAGGTTACTACATTAAATAAATTTAGGAACTACTAGCGCTGGAAAAAAACACAAAAAAAAACAAGCAGGCTAAATGACTGTCAATCTCCCACAACAGACAGCGCTGCACTGCCACAGGTGCGGTGCGCATAGCCTATGCCGACTCATTCACCGTCCTTCTCATAACCAAACATATTGACACACACACACACACACGTGACACGACACACACAGGAGGAAAAAAGACAGGCATATGCTTGGAAGAGTGAGAGGGGGCGGGTGTCGATCGCAGCTAGCAAACAAAAGTGAGACAGAGGAATATTGAGAGGTACTGTTTTGAACCTATTGTTAATTAGGCACCCACTAAACCAATAATGCACAGACACTGCGGAGAATAACATAAGACGTATTCCTACCTTCATGTTTATTTGCCCGGAGCAACCCATAACACGTCCATAGAGCCATCTCTATGCTCTTTAATCCCGTGCGGGCCGTGTCAGCAAGATACAAGTGCAGCTCCGCTATCGTCTCACCTCTTTTGCACCGGGTCAAAGGGCAATATAGAAGTGCGATTAATCTGCGTTAATTTTTTTAATCGCGTTAATTTTTCTGTGATTAATTAATCGAAATTAACGCGTTAATTTGACAGCCCTAGTTATTACATTGTCTAATGCCGTTATAACATGCTCATGTAGCGGTTACAGGTGGTTCAGATTAATTCTGCTATTAGAAATTAATCTGATGATTAATAATACTTTAATAGTTTATTAAAGTTAAAAGGGGCACCACCATTCATTTAAGAATGGAAAAATAATAAAAAATTGTCTCGTTTAATCAATGGTTTATTCTTAAATATTGATTACTTTAATGTTCAGTTAAATGAATCAACATTAATAAATCCTAGTCTCAATGATCATTTCCATATAACAATGTAATCAAATAATTACTATTATAAATTTGGTAATATGATCTTTACACTGAAGGCTACAGAATCCTTTTACTTGTTGGTTGCGGACTTCCCAATAATATTCACACAAATGAATGACAGAAACTTCTAGTTACAAAAGAAAATGCATGTAATTTATTAACACAAAGTGAACAAAATCCAACACATTTATAAACCACTAAACTAAAAGCACGCAGTGTATGTGTGTGTGTGTGTGTGTGTGTGTGTGCGTGTGTGTGTGTGTGTGTGTGTGTGGGTGCAGGTCTGTGGATGTAAATTGAGTGTGTGTGTGTGTTGTGTGTGTGTGTGTGTGTGTGTGTGTGTGTGAGTGTGGAGGTGTGAAAAACCTCCTGTATTTGTTCTTCACTGCAGTCATCGTTGAAAAGGCTGACTCACAAGAGTATGTAGAAGGGAACATGGTCAGAATGTTCAGGGCCATTTTCTGCAAGACGGGGACACATGCTGCAGGGACCATCTTCGTCCAAAAGGTTGCAGGGTCACACAGAGATTCCTGCAGTGCAAGGTTTTCCTGAAGCTCAATCAGCTCTGATTGAAGAGAAGCAGCACTAGCCCATGGGCAGATCTTCAGGGCTTCAATCGAGAATTCTTTGATATTTTTCACCAGGAATGGATTTTCAATGCACAGTAAGACCTGTTTTCCCAGAGGGAAATCTCCAAACCGGGTTTCAAAATTTTCAATCAATTTGTCCAGGAATTCCACATGACTGTGATGCTGTGTTGCTGAAGCTTGACTTTTCAGTTTTGGGAAGTGAAGCAGGCCCTCCTCCTGTATGTCACTTTTGAATATTTCCAGTTTCCTTTGAAAAGCACGGATAGATGACATGAGGTTACACACTGTGTTATTTTTGCCCTGGAGTGTCAAATTCAGATCATTGAGATGGCAAGTGATGTCTGATAGAAATGCAGCAATTTCCATTTGTTCCTTGTTTTGCAGGAATTCCAGAAATGGTTTTGCTTTTGGACTCTTCTGATTCAACAGAAACGTTTCTAGGTCTTTCCGTAGTGTCCAAAATCGCTCCAGCACTTTGCCTTTGCTGAGCCACCTGACATTGTTGTGTAAAAGCAAATCATCAAATTCTCCATTAACCTCTGTGAGGAATGTGCGCAGCAAACGATGCTGCAGAGCAGATGATGCCTTCAAAACATTTACAAGTCTCATTATTGTTGTCATGATTTCTGAGTACTCCTTTCCAAGGCTGGCACACAAAACCATCTGGTGAATAACACAGTGGCATGCTAAGAGGTCAGGGTGATGAGCT
>JAOPFK010000040.1:0-12500 GCA_026122265.1 Ammodytes dubius
TCATCTAAAACCTCCTGCAGACCTCCACTCACTAAGATAGAGACACAACAAGGAAAATAATGACACTGGTGATTATGGTAATATATTCTGAACGAAAATAAAGTCAGGGATTTATAATCAGGTATCTGGTCATTTTCTTGGCAAACATTAAAGCTCCCATATTATACACTTTTCGGTTCTATTATACACCATATTATATGGTCTTAGTGGTCCCTAATACGTTTTTCTTTAATTGTTTGCTGAAAAAAACTTTCAGATAATTTATTGTACTATGCTGATCTCACGATGGCCTATTTTTGAAAAAGAGCTGCAGCTCCCCTCGTAAATATACAATCTTTGAGCTCCCCCCGCCCCCTGTCCGGAAGCGAAGCCAGATACGCGTCGCCCTCTGTCTGTCAGGGCCGTGGACCAATAAAAAATAGGGGTGTGGCTGCACAGTGGAAGCTGTCTGTTTGTAAACTATGATGACGTATTTGCTCGGCCTGTTAGCACAGTTAGCCTACCCATGAGAAGTCTAGTGCTAGTAACGCACTTTGAACAGTTTGGCATGACCTATCCTTGTCTACATGAAAGACTATGTTCATACAGATGCACTGACAGCCACACGCTAATGGAAACGGCATGTTCACAATAAAAATGCTGCAAAAGATGGTGGCTACTGCGAAGCTAGCTCGGTCCTGTTAAAAACGAGGCATTTCCAGACTGGTGTGGGGAATAGAAATATGTTTTTATGAGCAAAAGCTGAATGCTTGTCCCAAAGCTAATAGCTATACACCAGTCAGGCAAACATACCAATAAAAACATTTATTTCAGTTTCACTGTTTGAAAAAAAGCACAAGTAGCTTCCTATCCGTTGTGTTATTAAAAACGAGGCTGCTGTGGTTAAGATAAATTAGTGGATTATGCAACATTCATCATGCTTTGGCGTACTAAAGGCATCTTGTCGCTTAGCAACAAGCAAACAACATGGGGGTGAAGGAATATTTTTCGAGAGGATCTCGGGGCCGTGGACCAATAAGAAATAGGGGGTGGACTGCACAGTGGAAGCTTCTGGCTTTCCAGTTTTTGACGTCAGAAACGGGGAGAATTCTGACTGGGGTATATTGGGGGGAGAGGTGGAGGGTTTCAGAAAAAGGGAGAGTGAGAAAAGGAGAGAGCTTTCTTTTTTTGATACTTTGGCAGTCTGTAGGCACACCGGAGACCCATAATTATGTTCAAAAACATCGGAAAAGTGCATTTGCACAATATGGGAGCTTTAAAACAAGAGTAAAATATGTAAATGTTTTTTTATGAAAATCATTGTCTATACTGTGAAAAACAACAAATTAAACATTATACAATAGCAATCCTGTTTCAGACATAATGCCATCAGCTGACAGATCACAGGTCTTACTTTGTACATGTTCTGACCGGCTGTCTGCAGTCCAGGTCTGGTTCTGGATCTTTGTCCACACTGGGGGTAGGAGGAGTCTAATCATGAAGAAGAGTGGTCCCAGTATGAGGAAATGCACTGTCTGAAGAACCAGTGTCCACAGCTGGTAGAGACCGGATCCTTCACTCCTTTTCCTGTTGATACATTTCTTTATTAACACTAGGGCTGCTCGATTATGGCAAAAATTATAATCACGATTATTTTGATTGATATTGTAATCACGATTATTAAAGACGGTTATTCATTGTAGGGATGCACCAAAATGAAAATTCAGCCAATTCTTTCAACATTACATAAACAAAACTCCCAATTGTGCTCCTCAAACATAGCCTACAACTAAAAAGCCACACTAAATAAATAATCAGTAAAACCTTCGAATCTAAGAGTAAAATTAATATTTTACTAGGGATGTGATTGTGAACTACTCATTGATTTGTACTTCGACTTATAAGAGGAGGTAGGCCTAGGGCTAGGCTATGAATCTACAAAAAGATCGACTTATTGCCTTCTCTTTTTTTTGCAGTGCAGGTTGAGTTGCTGTAAAAAAAAACTACACCACAGCTGACACCGTAATGTTCAGACTTCAGAATTTGCATCAGAGCGCTGATCATAAAAATTAGAGGCTTTATTTAAACGAAATCCATGCTTAGGTGCTGGTTGTAACTTTTCGTCTGTAGACTGAAACTAATGGAGGGGGTGCGGCTCACTGTATATTTTCTCTTGTCGCGCAGATAGTTTGCCGACATGGCACTATATTCAGGCTCGAGAAATGCTATCAGAAAGCGGAAGCCTTTCCCCTCAACAATGTTAACGTGCAGGAATCCCCGACTATCATTTTACCCGTAAAGCCACAGAGCTTTTCTGCGCGGCGGCTCACACCGGCGAGTTCTCACAGTGAATGACACCGTTACCCACCGCCATCACAGTGTCTCACTCACACCATGTTTCACCGAGTGAAACGCTGCTTCAATCGCGCAAGGCTTTAGTGTTTCGGTGTAACATCCTGGACGAGCGTTTTAACTTAATGCTGAATAAACAATTGCACTGGAATCGCTGAAAGCGACAGTGTTCGGGCGGGGGCGGGGCGGAGCGCAGGTGGAGACAGAAGGGTGCGCTGCACACATGACCCGGCGTGCCGCACAATAACCGTTTTATTACGATTATCTTGTTTTCATGATCGAGGGAAGCCAAAATTGTAACCGACATCGAAATTCAATTAATCGCCCAGCCCTAATTAACACATTCTCTTTCGCCATAGACAGATTTGTCCACAGATGGTCAAAGGGAACAGCAAGTGTTGTCTTTTCTGTTTGAGGTTTACATTCAATATTTTATTTCCACTCTCTTGTTCCATAAACACTGATGAACTGCTTTTCATATCTGTCTTTTTAAACATGTAGTGATGTAGAGAACTCAAAACTTTGTGCAGCTACTTCCCAGTAAAAGTCCTCCATTAAAGAGAACTTATCGTGTAACTGTTCTAGTCATTTTGGGCATCTTGTCCATAGGTTAGTTAGATTGAAACTGTTGTTAGAAGGTGTAAAACAAATTATAATAATACCCATATCAACATCAAAGAGCATTAATGCTACAATTTGTAAAGAAATAAGATTTTCCTTTGGGAACCATTTCTTACTTGAAGTTCAGAGGTTCATATTGGGACCAGTCACTCTTCATAGACAGACAGCTGGGGACTGGAGAATCTGATCTCTGGTACTGAACTCTGTTAACACAAAAATATTTTATAATTTTTAATAATCATTCATATCATGGGAATCCTTGATAAATTCTAAGAGGACAAAGCCATTCAGGAAGCTCTAAATAATCAAACTGCTGCAGCTGTGGATAATTAGGAGGTGTAACTTTTTGTAGTTTAGAAAAAAACACTTTTCTACGTAACAGCTGTCCCAGATAGTAAGAGGAAGATGGCACATTTTTCTCTTGTGTCACAACAGTGTATTCAGCAACAGCTACATTAAGGAATGTCAATACAATATAGTTTAAAAAGTTATACTGTAGTATTGAAAACAGGCACAGATTGTTTATGAACATAGCATGGATACAGAAAGCAGGAGTGCTCATGGGCTACAGCACCATGTAGAACCAGGTATTATAATAACCATCAATTGATAAAAACATTTAAACTTATTGTTAAAACAGTAGTGTATTCTATAGATCTTACTGGAGCTTTACATACGGGGGCACTGGTGGTGTGGTGTAGTCACTTACTGTGTGCCTGAGGGTCCAGGTTCATTACTGAAGACTGGAGGACGACCTTTGGACCGATCACTCTTCACAGACAGACAGATGGGGACTGGAGACTCTGCTCTGTCCTCCTCCTCCATGTTAACACTCATCTTCTGGACTTCTGCCAATCTGAGGTGAAACAGTAAACACTGACTGAACTCAAAGTATGAAGAGAAACAAGTTTATTGATTAGTGACAAGCCGAACTGAGAACAGGGAGTGCCAATCTATTCTCAAACTAACAGACATTGCATAGTCACTAAATCACATACATAGTTTGTGTAATTTCTTATTGGAAATTAATGAATTTGGTTTTCCAAAACACATTGAAGTCTTTAAAAAAAAAAAAAGGATCTGATTAATTTAATGATTTACTAACCATGCGTGTAGCACACCTGTAAATTATAAACTGAAACAAGATGGCGTCTGCGCATTCATATCAGCTGATGTAAGGAAAAGTCAAAATATTTTTAAGAAACAAAGGCTCTCAAGTGTTTTGCTACAGAAATTAAAGTAGATGAATTTCAGTTTGAAACAGTATCTGCATTTATATGTATTGCCACATCATGAATATCATCTTTTTTATTATATTATTTTGTCTCCATTGTCAATGCATCCTCGTCCACCTGGTCCGTTTACAGTAAAAACAGTCTCTTACTTTGTGTCCGAGGGGCCAGGTTCATTACTGACATCTGCAGGAGGATCAGTATCGTCACTTTTCAAAGACAAATGGCTGGAGGCTGCAGACTTTGCCCTCTGTCTCGGGAACTTAGTTCTGCAAACACAAAAATGTTTTTATTCATTTCACATGAATCCTTGATCAATTATTTCAGGACAAATCCATTCAGGAAGCTTTCAGGTTATAAAAAAACATGAATAGATAAAAAATATTTGAACTTATTGTTGGAATTAGTTTTGTTTAAAGAGCTGTAACTTAAACTTGTTCTACATTTTTGAGATGTGGCAAATGTAATAATGTTTAAATATACTGTACTCCCCTGATGACAGAGAGTGATAGAAAAACTCTCTGTCAGAGATCTACACTTAAATTATATTGGTCCAACACTTTCATCTTCTATTTTACAAGGATTTTCCTAAATCGGCCTAGACTGTCTTTTTTTACCCTTTTAAATGGCTGTAGGCTCCAGACTTTGCCCGCACTCTCGTTCTGCAAACACAAAAACATTTTTATTCATTTCACATGAATCCTTGATAAACTATTTTAGGACAAAGCCATTCAGGAAGCTTTCAGGTTATACAAAAAACATGAATTGATTAGAAAAAACATTGCTTTGCTTTAAAACTGTAGTGTTTTTTTAGACGTGGTAGATATTAATTTAATAATGTTTAAATATACTGTACTCCCCTGATGACAAAGAGTGATATAACAACTCTTTGTCAGGAATCCACACTTAAATAATATTGGTCCAACATTATCATATTCTATTTTACAAGGATATAGGAAAACTATATCAGTCTAGCATGTCT
Source organism: Ammodytes dubius (assembly GCA_026122265.1). NCBI lineage: Eukaryota > Metazoa > Chordata > Actinopteri > Uranoscopiformes > Ammodytidae > Ammodytes > Ammodytes dubius. Next base: position 5,167 of record JAOPFK010000040.1, read on the forward strand.
TTGTACATTTTTTTACTTGCTTACCGTAAACCAGTGTCTTTGAAACCGCTTAATTTTTCTATATTCTTTTTATCTGTCTATGAAAAACAAAATAGATTTAACAATTTATTTCCTTATCCCAATGCTGTTATTGTAAAGCCACTAAAAAAACTATAGATTATAATAAGAATATAAAGCAACATTTGGATTTTGGGACAGTTCACATTCACTTCAGGACGGTTTAACACAAAATGCTTTGTCTTCTTTTGGGATTTTGACGTGGTGGCCGGCCACAACAAAACGTTACCACCTGAATTGCGAGTTCACTTACTTAGTGTCTGAGGGTCCAGGTTCATTACTGAAGTCTGCAGGTTTGAATATGAATATGCAAACTTTCTCTGATCATGAAGCCTCATGTTACTCCATAAGTCTCTGGTTTATCAGTTCAGTGAATGAACTACACTGCAGACTAGAGTCTCTCACAGTTCACTTACTTTGTGTCTGCTCCGTCCTCCTCTTCCTCCATATTAACGCTCATCTTCTGGACTTCAGCCAATCTGAAGTGAAACGGTAAACACTGACTGTGAGCTCAGAAAACAAGTATGAAGAGAAACAAGTTTGTTATAGTCAAAAGCCAAACTGAGAACAGGGAGTGCCAGTCTATTTTCAAACACAAACCAACATTGCAGTCACACAATATCTCTCATACACAGAATATACACTCACCGGCCACTTTAATAGGCGCAGTGGTTCAGTTTCTTGTTAACACATATAACTAATCAGCCAATCACATGGCAGCAACTCAATGCATTTAGGCATGTAGACCTGGAAATTGATGTCAGAGGTCAAAAGAGGTTGGGCAGACTGGTTAGAGATGATAGAAAGGCAAAACTAATTTACCTGGTTGGTTTCACTTAATTTCTTGGATCAGGTTTAATTTGTATTATTCAGACAATCACGACTTTGTGTCCAGAGATTAATCAAACTCATTCTGACGTTTCACAGGGAGAAAACTGACTAAGAGACTGTGACAGCAGTGTTTCCCCTCGAAAACGTCTTAGTCAAGGTGGTCACTGTCCAGGGTAATGGGAGGCAACATTTTGGCGGTATTTTGCTCAAAGATGCCAATGCGCAGTAAAGAAATAAACAACTGCTTATTTGAATACAAAAATACAACAGACACTGACCTTACAGTTGTGCAATTTTGTTTGCTATGTGCAGGTACAAATTTTGTGCAAACATGCAGATAGTACAAAGCACAATTAAAGAAAACTTCTACTGTTTTGGTCCAATACTATGCAGACACACTAAATACAAATAATGGACCATACACTTAACATGTGTATGCACATCACAGTGCAAATTCAACTTTTTAAAGTTCCTTTTTGGATAGGGGGCTGTTGTGCGATTATTGTGGACAATAGGCCTACTGTGATGCGATAGCCTATAATTCATTAATGGTTATTTTGAGCCTATTTGCTTGATTTCCTTTTAAATACAGAGGTTATTGGTCGTATTTCCCAATTTAAAACATACAAATAAAGCAGCATTGAAAATTCTGAAAATACATCTTGTTGGCCTACACTAGCATGCTGTTTGAAAAATAACTCCATAGTTGAAATAATAAATACAATGTGTTTTCCCCTTAAAATGACTAAATGCATTTCAAAGACAGTAACAGTGTGGCACTTCTTTAAACTTACTGAAACTTGCAGGGGCCATCACTCTCATGTATTCATCAAACTTTTCTCTGCGCTGTCTGAGCTGATAGATAGGTTGTGTTGCCACGGTGATGTGGAGTCTTAAACTGTTCTAGCTTTGCACAGCACTTCTTTCTGTTCAGCTAAATATCCCCATAGAACTGCACTGCGTTTATTATCGACACCAGTTTAAATGTCGGTTTGCTTCTGCTCGTTTAACTCTCCCGCGTGCATGCCGTAGTCGCGCGTGGTGCGGTACAATCGCGCGCGCAAAGCTGCAGACACAGAGCAGCTGAAAGATAGAGAAACACTTGGAGACACATGCGCACATTTATTTACCGCAAATCGCGGCCTTTCGCGCAGTTATGACCATGCACAAGCACACATCGCGCTTGCTAGTACATTAATTGTGCAGCACAAAAATAAATAAATAATTAAATTATTATTTTTTTTATTTTTTTGTCGGTCACCTTAGCCATAAAGCGCTGGGGGAAACACTGGACAGTAAAACAATATAAATCATGTTAAAAGTACCCTATCGCTTATGTGTGTATCAACACTATCATAGTATCAAAAAATCAAATGTCCTATTAACACTCACCCTGCTTCATCCTTCAGTTTCTCTCTGTCTGCTCTACTGTTGTTGACTCAAAATGTTATATGCCTCAGACGTGCGGAATGGAGCTGTGACCACAGCGTTGCCACAGAGACCGGTTTAACTAGTTTACATGGTTCTGTGGCAGTTGCTTTTTTTTGGAAGGTTATTTCCAAAGTTGACATTTTCAAGGATGCGTTTGCTGTTATGTCAATAAGTGGCTTCCAACCTTTTTTGACTTGTGTATCACATTAAGCTGGTTGCCATGTTAAAAGTACCCCAACGCTAATGTGTAATTATTCGCCTTAATTTGTATTCATAATAACCCCTTTGTCTTCATATCTGATCCAGCTTCCCATTAAATTAAAACCATTTGTACAAACTTGCACTTGATAATTACAATTATTGTGAGCAGGGGTGCAAAGTCATAAGCCATGAAAAAGGTGAAATGACACCTGAAAACTAAACCCCTGCAGGGGCCACAAGTGATTCACATAAACTAAGTAGGCACATTACCACAGAAAAATATAATAATACTGCGGCTACTTGCACGCTTCGATAATTTGGAAAAAAGTAACTTCCCTGTGCAGACGCTCTGACTGACTGATGTCACCGCCCCTCAATGACAAATACTGGTTCTGATTGGCCAAATGACCATCAAAGCACATATGATATGAGTTACCATCTGTCACTCATAGTCAGTCATAATGCTCAATCCACATACTCACACACACACACACACACACACACACACACACACACACACACACACACACACACACACACACACACACACACACACCACACACACACACACACACACACACACACACACACACACACACACACACACACACACACACACACACACACACACACACACACACACACACACACACACACACACACACACACACTGCCTATTTTCAGTCTTTGCACATGACGTGTACAGTAGTGTTACAATAAACACGGGGAAGGAATGCACAAATTAAATACTAAATATTATTATTATTATAAAAAGTTTCTTGAGTGGAAATATATTGTAGGCAAATGTCTTATCTTTCTGCATACCTCCTGCAATACCAATAAGTGCCAAATGTAAACAGCCTCTGAGAGAACACAATCCCTCTAATTTACCACACACACACACACACACACAAACAGTATCATAGAATCAGCACTGTGACAGTAAAAAATAAAAAAAATTGTATTCACACTCACCCTGCCTCAGCCTTCAGCAGTTTCCCTCCGTCTGCTGTTGTTATCAAAACGACTCCGAAGGCACTGGAACGTCCCTCCCTGTGCTCCTCCCCTCTGCATTTACAGGAAATCAGGTGAGTTAAACATTGTGGGTGTGTGTAATAAGGGTGTGAACGTTTATAAGAAAGCTCAAATGGTTACAGGACCAAATTCTTTTCATGTACATGTCATTGTGGTCGTCTGCACCTCGCTCACACAAAAACTTGTTTGTTCGCCTGTACACATAGTTGATGTGACCTACACTCGTACACGCACGGGAACACATACACACTTTCACCTCCTGTCATTTGTTCACCGTCGTAACTTTAATATTTAGGTTATTTTTCATCACTCTTCTGTGGCTGTAACTGGAGCCCGACCGAGATTCTCTGTGTGTGCATGCGCTCATGTGTGTCTATTTTGCATTGCAGCAGCGCTGACTGATACTAAATTATGTCTAATGATCATCCCCCTTTCAACAGGTTTCGGTGTAAATGTTGGAACATTATTTCATCTTTGTTTAAATGATGTCAAAAAATGTATTGTCTTTTAAACTAAATAACTTTTCCTCTTCCACGTTCACATCACAGTCAAGCTGCCATCCTTAACTCCACTGATTGACCCACAATATCTCATATCCATTAACACAGAGCAGTTAGTAGGAAGCGTAGAGTAGTTAGCTGAGAGCTAGGGGTGTGAACGTTTATAAGAATGTTTTAACGGTTAAACGCCCACATTTAACACACATTGTGGTTGTCTGCACCTCCCTCCTCCCCCAGGTCGAAAGCGCCCGTCTTATTGGCTACGCATGTGCACACACAAAAACTTGTTTGTTCGCCTGTACTTCAACAGGTTTTGGTGTAAATGTTTGAACATTATCATCTTTGTTTACATGATGTTAGAATTGTATTGTCTTTTAAACTAGATAACTTTTCCTCTTTCACATTCACATCACAGTCCTGTTACCATCCTTCACTCCACTAATGAACCCATAATATCTCATATCCTTTAACACAGAGCAGTTAGTAGGAACTGCTACAACCTGAATATTCAGTTATCTTAGTGAGAGTAGTTAGCTGACAGCTACCGTAGCCGATAGCTAACTAAACCTAAGCTGTGTTTCAAATCAGGTTCTTCTATTAGCGCATGTTAATGTAATAAACTGAACTTACTTGTGTGGTGCACTGATTCCTGCAGAGTAGTGTTGTCTCAAATCAAAGACATCCGTCGCACACACTGCATAATGACAACAGCCATTGACAGCTGTTATTCCGTGTTACGCAAGTTGCGACCGTTTTCGACAACATTTGACAAGTGACTGTAACAAGCTTAAATATCTGCTGGTTAGCTCAGATGACTTCAGCTTCTACTTTAATTCAGCTAAATATATTTAATCTCAGCTGGATATTTTTGCACTATTAAGAATGTATGTATTGTAAATATTACTTATCCTATATTACCATATTTTATCCTTTTGTTCTTATTGCACCGTGGGTCGGAGACAAACATTATTTGGATTACTCTGTATGTCTGGCACACTGTATTCTGCAATTGACAATAAAGCTCTTTGACTTTTGACTTTGATATATTTTACTGTAATTGTAAATATTTACAGTTAAAATTATGAGTTTTTTTCACAACCTTTGGTCTACAATCTTTCAACAAAACGTGTTTTTTTTAAACATACCAAAATGTGAATTAACAGTTTAGATGTTTTACTTTTGCACTCAGTGGCAATTTGTCAGGTACATTTTCTTTTACTTACATTTGTAGGCACATCGGTGGTCATCATTTTACAAGTCTTCTTCTGCTACGAAGGCAAGATGGCGAACGTTCAGGGTGAGAAGCTGTGTCGTTTCTCACTCACCATCCGGGCCTTCACAAAACTTTATAATCAACATACTTTCATTGTGAATTTATGCACTAAAAATAACAAATGTAAGATAAAAGATACGCGATCCGAGACACATTGCTTATACCTTGAATGAGAGTAATTAGCTAATATCTAATGTTGAAAACTAAACCTACTTATCTATCCTATTAAAGGTAGTTAGCTGATAGCTACCATAGCTAACAGCTAACTAAATCCTTATCTTGGTAAGAGTAGTTAACTAAGCTACTAAATCAGGAGATATTTTTTGAATCTCCTAGGAGGAATTTTTAAATGTTTGTGAAAGTCAATTTTTTTCCTCTGATGATCATAAATGACCTGTTACAGTTACAGCAAATGAGACCATATGCGAAAACAACTGATTTATTTTAATATAGCCTAGTTATTATGAATGCATTAGCGCAGCTCCTATTTTTCCCTGGAACTAGTCACAGCAGGCAGAATGGAACAGCCTATGTATCCTGAACGCTACTAAATCAAAGCTGTATCTGCTTCACCATGGTCATACCACAATTATTAATCTGACATAGTAGCATAGAAATACTTTACCTCCGCACGACGTATAACGGCCTCTCATCACTCGCTTCCTAAACAAATGCAGACGCCAACAGCACGCGCTTGGGTGTCGTAAAATCTCAAGGTGCTGCTAGCCTAGACCTAGTATCAACAGAAACTTAAAAAGTTCCTCGTAGCTATTTAAATGTATTGTATTCTAGGCTATCTCACAGCTTAAATGAAGTTTTACATTAACAACTATTTCCTCTCTTTATGGTCTATCTTTAAGTTCAGCTGCGGCTACAATAACAAGCAAGTTCACTGAAAAGACGTTAATAAACAGGATGCTAAATACACACGCTAAAGGTTATTTCAGCAGTCAGCACGCTAGCTAAACGGCCAAGTTCAGTGAAGAAACATTAGTAAACGGAACTTTTAGCTCGCCTGCTATTACTGCTGTTAAAAAGCTCGTTACCTAAAGGGAGCTAACTTTGCCCGGTGTTATAACAGCAGTTTGCACGGCAGCTAACGGGACACTAAGCTAGCACACTAACACGCCGTTACCCCTCTCGCTCATCAAAAAGTGTCCTGAGTTTGTCCCAGTATGTCAAACAGAGACTTACCTCATCATAACTTAACTCATCTCTATACTAAAGTTCAGTGAGAAGACGTTAGCTAAAGGGGCCCTTAGCTCACACCTTAACGATTATTTCAGCTGTTAGTGGGCGAGCTAACAGGACACTACGGTCGCGCTTCAACGGTTGATTCAGCCTATCAACACGCTAGCTACCGGACTCTTAAGCTAGCGCACTAACAGTTATCAACTGTCACCCCTTGTTCTCATAAACATCCAGAGTTCGTCCCAGTTTGACAGAGACAGTCACTTACCTCCTAAATTAACTTCACCTCCATTCATAAATCCCCTCTTCCTCGCGGCAGCCTCCGTTCCTCCTCTTCACTAACAGCCTCCGTTCCTCGCTCCGTCTCATCCATTGAACCTTCATGATGCTTTTTCACAAACAGCGCGGAGCCGCCGATGTTGCGGCATAGTGCGCATGCGCAGAGAGAATCGGTTCAAAAACACGTCCATACTACTACAGTTTTCTATCGTCAGTCATTGATCAACGATAATGTGCTTAAAGGTAAATGTGGCTTCTGCTAACATTACAGCATATATAGGTTTATTTTCTGTCTCGAATAATAATAAAATAATCAGAGGATTTGATAATAATAATAAGTCTTAACGTTAATAAGATTGTTCTGTGTAATAAATAGTGATGGAGGAAATATTCACATAATTCCCACAGGTGCAAGGATCAGTAATACTCTGTTATGTTCCGATTTAAAATATTCATCTGAAAAGTAGCCAAACTACTGTGTCACTAGAGCTGTCAAATAAATATCGGCCCTTCAACGTGAAAGCGTGCGTTCCGAT
>JAOPFK010000041.1:0-100535 GCA_026122265.1 Ammodytes dubius
GGAAAAAAATTTTTTTATTTGCTTAATTTTTTAAATTTTCAAAGGGGTTTTATGGTTTTAAAAAAGAAAAATTTAAAAGTTAAATTTGTATTTGTTAAATTTAAGGGTTTTATTGCCAAAAAATTTTTTTTTTTTGTTATGAAATAAGGCAATTTTTTAACTTTGTTTGTTTCTTTTTTCAAAACTTTAAAAGCTTTTTTTTGAAAGGTAAAATTTCCCAAAGTTTATTTATTTGCATTTAAAAAATTAAGAGTTTTTATATGTTTCAGAATTTAGTTTTTTTAGTTCATGAAATAAGGTTTTTTAATTTTTTAAAAAAAGCTTATTTTTTTTTAAATGGCTTTAATTTTTTAAAAGGTTCAAGCAAAATAAAAAAAAAATATTTATGTATTTGCATTAAAATTTAAAAAAAATTTTTTTTAGTGAATTTTTTTGTTTTTTCAGTTCCGAAATAAGGCTAATTTTCAAAATTTTTTAAAGTGCTGTAATTTTTTTTAAAGGCTTTCAAATTTTTTATGGTTGCAAACAAGAAAAATGGGTTTTTTTATGTATTTGCATTAAAATTTAAGCAAATTTTTCATCAGTTTCAGTGAAGTTTTTTTTCTTTCTGCACTCTCATGAAAAAGGAATTTTAACTTTGTTTAAATGTGTGTAAATTTTGTTTAAATGGCTTCAAGAGTTTTCTGGTTCCCCGAATCAGAGTAAGTATTTTATTTTTTTGCATTGAAAAATTAAGAAATTTTATTTTCCCTTTTTTTGAAAATTTTTTTTCCCTTTTGGTTCCCCTGTGGGTTTTTTAATTTGTTCAAATGGTTAATTTTTTTAAAAAAAAAAGGGCTTTAGGTTCAGGAAATCAAAGTAAAAAAGAATTTTTTTATTTTCATTTTTAATTTGTTTTTTTATAGTTTTGTAATTTTTTTTTTCCAGTCTTTAATTTGGCTAATTTTTAATTTTTCAAAAGTGCAAAAATTTTTTTAAAAATTTAAGGGTTTTATTGTAAGCAAATCCCTAAAAATTTTGTTATTATGTTTTTGATTAAAATTTAAAAAATTTTACTGTTTTAGTTTTAATTTTTTTTTTCCAGCTTTGAAAAAGGTAATTTTAAATTTTTAAAAATTTCTTAATTTTTTCCCCAAAATTTTTCAAATTTTTTTTTTTCCGCAGCTTAAAAGAAAAAGAATTTTTTTGTTAAATTTTGCGTTTTTAATTTTTAAATTTTTTGGGCTTTTCAGCTTCATAAAATAAAATAAATTTTAATTTTTAAAAAATTTTTTTGAATTTTTTTTTTTTGGTTTCATTTTAGGCTTTTCCCAAAATCAATGCACGTTATAAGTTTTCAGAAAATTTTGGGTTTTTAAAACTTTTAGTGAATTTTTTTGTTTTTTTTTTTTTTTTTTTTTTTTTTTTTTTTTTTTTTTTTTTTTTTTTTTTTTTTTTTTTTTTTTTTTTTTTTTTTTTTTTTTTTTTTTTTTTTTTTTTTTTTTTTTTTTTTTTTTTTTTTTTTTTTTTTTTTTTTTTTTTTTTTTTTTTTTTTTTTTTTTTTTTTTTTTTTTTTTTTTTTTTTTTTTTTTTTTTTTTTTTTTTTTTTTTTTTTTTTTTTTTTTTTTTTTTTTTTTTTTTTTTTTTTTTTTTTTTTTTTTTTTTTTTTTTTTTTTTTTTTTTTTTTTTTTTTTTTTTTTATATAGTATTTGCATTGAAATATTAAGCAATTTTATCATCAGCTTTCAGTTTTAAATTTTATTGCTTCTTTCTGCAGCTCTCAACTGAAATAAGGCTAATTTTCAATTTGTTCAAATGTGCTTTTAACTTTTGTTTCAAATGGTTTTCAAGAGTCTTTCATGGCTTGCCCAAAACAGAACTCCATGCAAAAGTTATATGTTTTTTGCATTGAAATAAATTTAAAAGATTTTATCATTCAGCTTTCAGTGAAATTTTATTGCTTCTTTCTTCAGCTTCACTGAAAAAAAAGGGTAATTTTCAACTTTGTTAAATGTGCTGTTAAAATTTTGTTTAAAAGGCTTTCAAAGTCTTTATGGCTTGCCCCGCAGAACTAAAAGCTAAGGGTTTTAATATAGTTTTGCATTGAATTTTAAGCAATTTTTTTTTCAGCTTTCAGTGAAATTTTATTTTTCTTTCTCGTTACGAAAAAAGGCATTTTCAATTTGTTCAATGGCGTAAAATTTTTTTCTAAAGGCTTTCAAGGGGTCTTTATGGTTGCCAGCGAATCAGCATGTACGTAGTTTATTTTGTTTTTTATGAATTTAAGCAAAATTTTTCATCGCTTTCAGTGAAATTTTATTGCTTTTTTGACTTATGAAATAAGGTAATTTTTAATTTGTTCAAATGTGCTGTAAAATTTTGTTTAAATGGCTTTAAGGTTTTAGGTTTTCCAAGCAGAAATCAGCATGCTACAGTAGTTTTTATAGATTTGCATTGAATTTTTTAAACAAAATTTTTCATCAGCTTTCAGTGAAGTTTTATTGCTTTTTTGCCTCTCATGAAAAAGGCTAAATTTTTACTTTGTTCAAAGTGTTAATTTTTTTAAATGGTTTCAAAAGGGCTTTATGGCTTGAAAGCAGAACCCCCAGTACAGTTTTTAAGTATTTGATTGAATTATTAAAAAATTTTTTTAGTTTCGTGAAAATTTTTTTGTTTTTCCAGTCTCACTAAATAAAGGGTAATTTTAAATTTTTTCAAATGTGCGTAAATTTTTTTCTAAATTTTTTTCAAGAGTCTTTTATGGTTGCCAAGCAGAATCCAGCTACAGTAGTTTATTAGTATTTTCATTTAATATTAAGCAATTTTTTATCAGCTTTAGTGAAAATTTTTTTGCTTCTTTCCAGCTCTCATGAAATAAGGTATTTTAATTTGTTAAAAGGTTAACTTTTGTTCTAAAAAAGGTTTCAAGAGTCTTTTTGGTTGCAAGGAAATAAAATGCCCCTGTTTTTATAGTTTTTTGAAATATTAAGAAATTTTTTATCAGCTTTAGTGAATTTTTTGTTTTTTCAGCTTCACTGAAATAAGGTAATTTTCATTTTTTTAAAAGTGCTGTAACTTTTTGTTTAAATGGCTTTAAAAAGTTTTCATGGCTTGCCAAGCAGAATCTGCATGTACAGTAGTTTTTATAGTATTTGCATTGAATATTAAGCAATTTTATCATCAGCTTTCAGTGAAGTTTTATTGCTTCTTTCTTGCAGCTCTACTGAAATAAGGTAATTTTCAATTTGTTCAATTGCTGTAAATTTTGTTCTAAATGGTTTCAAGAGTCTTTATGGCTTTTCAAGAGAAACTCAGCATGCACAGTAGTTATTATAGTATTTGCATTGAAATATTAAGCATTTTATATCAGCTTTCAGTGATTTTATTGCTTCTTTCTTCAGCTCTCATGAAATAAGGTAATTTTCAACTTTGTTCAAATGTGCTGTAACTTTTGTTCAAATGGTTTCAAGAGTCTTTATGGTTTCCAAGCAGAACTCACATGCCTACAAGTTATTTTTAGTTTTTGCATTGAAATATTAAGCAATTTTATCATAGCTTTCAGTGGAATTTTATTGCTTCTTTCTTCACTTCACTGAATAAGGCTAATTTTAACTTTGTTCAAATGTGTGTAACTTTTGTTCTAAATGGCTTTCAAGAGTCTTTATGGCTTGCCAAGAGAACTCACATTTCTACAGGGTTTTTATATAGTATTTGCATTGAAATATTAAGAATTTTATCATCAGCTTTCAGTGAAATTTTATTGCTTCTTTCTGCAGCTTACTGAATAAGGTAATTTTAACTTTGTTAAAAATGCTGTAATTTTGTTTAAAGGGTTTAAGAGTCTTTCATGGCTGCCAAGCAGAATAGCTTTCTCGTAGTTTTTAGTATTTGATTGAAAAAATTTTAACAAATTTTATCATCGCTTTCAGTGAAGTTTTTTTTGCTTTTTCTCAGTTCATGAAAATAAGGTAATTTTTAACTTTGTTCAAATTGTGTAATTTTTTTTCTAAATGGCTTTCAAAAGTCTTTCATGGTTTCCAAACAGAACTCAGCATGACAGAGTTATATATAGTATTTGATTGAAAAAATTTAAAATTTTATATCAGCTTTCAGTGAAGTTTTATTGCTTCTTTCTGCAGCTCTCACTGAAATAAGGTAATTTTTCAACTTTGTTCAAAGTGCTGTAACTTTTTTCTAAATGGCTTTCAAGAGTCTTTCATGGCTTGCCAAGCAGAACTCAGATGCTACAGTAGTTATATATAGTATTTGCATTGAAATATTAAGCAATTTTATCATCAGCTTTCAGTGAAGTTTTATTGCTTCTTTCTGCAGCTCTCACTGAAATAAGGCTAATTTTCAACTTTGTTCAAATGTGCTGTAACTTTGTTCTAATGGCTTTCAAGAGTCTTTCATGGCTTGCCAAGCAGAACTCAGCATGCTACAGTAGTTATAATAGTATTTGCATTGAAATTTAAGCAAATTTTATCATTCTTTGTCGTAAGTAATTAACTTTTTGCATTTCATGAATTAAGGCTAATTTTCAACTTTGTTCAAATGCGTAACTTGTCTAAATGGTTTAAGAGTCTTTCATGGCTTGAAGCAATACATCACGTAGTATTATGTATTTGCATTGAAATATTAAGCAATTTATCTCACTTTCAGTGAAGTTTTATTGCTTCTTTCATGAGCTCTCACTGAAATAAGGTAATTTCAACTTTGTTCAAATGTGTTAACTTTTGTTCAAATGGCTTTCAAGTCTTTCATGGCTTGCCAAGCAGAACTCACATGCTACAGTAGTTATATATAGTATTTGCATTGAAATATTAAGCAATTTTATCATCAGCTTTCAGTGAAGTTTTATTGCTTCTTTCTGCAGTCTCATGAAATAAGGCTAATTTTCAACTTTGTTCAATGTGCTGTAACTTTTGTTCTAAATGGCTTTCAAGAGTCTTTCATGGCTTGCCAAGCAGAACTCAGCATGCTACAGTAGTTATTATAGTATTTGCTTGAAATATTAAGCACTTATCTCGTCGTGAGTTTTATTGTTTCTGCACTCAGTACTAATTAACTTTGAAATGTGTGTAACTTTGTTTATGCTTTAAGAGTTTTATGTTAAGCACCATTACTAGTTATAATGTATTTGCATTGAAATATTAGCATTATATCAGTTCATGAAGTTATTGCTCTTACTCTCAGAATAAGCATTCAACTTTCAATTCGTAACTTTGTCTAATGCTTCAGAGTCTTTCTGCTGCAGCAACAGTGTACGTATTTTTATTTGCTTGAATTAGAATTTTCACCTTTCGTGATTTATCTTCTTCTCAGCTCTCACGATAGGCTAATTCAACTTTGTCAAATGCTGTAATTGTTTAATGCTTTCAAGAGTCTTCATGCTGCACGACTCAGTGCTAATGTTAAGTATGCTTGATTTAAGCAATTTATTCAGCTTCAGTGAAGTTTATTGCTTCTTTCTGCTCTACGAATAAGCTAATTCACTGTCAAAGTGCTGAACTTTTGTTCATGGTTAGAGTCTTATGCTGCAACAATCAGCTGACAGTAGTTATTATATTTGCATTGAATTAATTTCATTGGCTTTAAGTCTTATGGCTGCCAGCAGAACGCATGTCATAGTTATATTAGTATTTGATTGAATATTAAGCAATTTTATAATGGCTTTCAAGAGTCTTTCATGGCTTGCCAAGCAGAACTCAGCATGCTACAGTAGTTTATATAGTATTTGCATTGAAATATTAAGCAATTTTATCATCAGCTTTCAGTGAAGTTTTATTGCTTCTTTCTGCAGCTCTCACTGAAATAAGGCTAATTTTCAACTTTGTTCAAATGTGCTGTAACTTTTGTTCTAAATGGCTTTCAAGAGTCTTTCATGGCTTGCCAAGCAGAACTCAGCATGCTACGTAGTTATTATAGTATTTGCATTGAAATATTAAGCAATTTTATCATCAGCTTCAGTGAAGTTTTATTGCTTCTTTCTGCAGCTCTCACTGAAATAAGGCTAATTTCAACTTTGTTCAAATGTGCTGTAACTTTTGTTCTAAATGGCTTTCAAGAGTCTTTCATGGTTGCCAAGCAGAACTCAGCATGCTACAGTGTTATATTAGTATTTGCATTGAATATTAAGCACATTTTATCATCAGCTTTCAGTGAAGTTTTATTGCTTCTTTCTGCAGCTCTCACTGAAATAAGGCTAATTTTCAACTTTGTTCAAATGTGCTGTAACTTTGTTCTAAATGGCTTTCAAGAGTCTTTCATGGCTTGCCAAGCAGAATCAGCATGCTACAGTAGTTATATTAGTATTTGCATTGAAATATTAAGCAATTTTATCATCAGCTTTCAGTGAAGTTTTATTGCTTCTTTCTGCAGCTCTCACTGAAATAGGCTAATTTTCAACTTTGTTCAAATGTGCTGTAACTTTTGTTCTAAATGGCTTTCAAGAGTCTTTCATGGCTTGCCAAGCAGAACTCAGCATGCTACAGTAGTTATATATAGTATTTGCATTGAAATATTAAGCACATTTTATCATCAGCTTTCAGTGAAGTTTTTTGCTTCTTTCTGCAGTCTCACTGAAATAAGGCTAATTTTCAACTTTGTTCAAATGTGCTGTACTTTTGTTCTAAATGGCTTTCAAGAGTCTTTCATGGCTTGCCAAGCAGAACTCAGCATGCTACAGTAGTTATATATAGTATTTGCATTGAAATATTAAGCAAATTTTATCATCAGCTTTCAGTGAAGTTTTATTGCTTCTTTCTGCAGCTCTCACTGAAATAAGGCTAATTTTCAACTTTGTTCAAATGTGCTGTAACTTTTGTTCTAAATGGCTTTCAAGAGTCTTTCATGGCTTGCCAAGCAGAACTCAGCATGCTACAGTAGTTATATATAGTATTTGCATTGAAATATTAAGCAAATTTTATCATCAGCTTTCAGTGAAGTTTTATTGCTTCTTTCTGCAGCTCTCACTGAAATAAGGCTAATTTTCAACTTTGTTCAAATGTGCTGTAACTTTTGTTCTAAATGGCTTTCAAGAGTCTTTCATGGCTTGCCAAGCAGAACTCAGCATGCTACAGTAGTTATATATAGTATTTGCATTGAAATATTAAGCACATTTTATCATCAGCTTTCAGTGAAGTTTTATTGCTTCTTTCTGCAGCTCTCACTGAAATAAGGCTAATTTTCAACTTTGTTCAAATGTGCTGTAACTTTTGTTCTAAATGGCTTTCAAGAGTCTTTCATGGCTTGCCAAGCAGAACTCAGCATGCTACAGTAGTTATATATAGTATTTGCATTGAAATATTAAGCAATTTTATCATCAGCTTTCAGTGAAGTTTTATTGCTTCTTTCTGCAGCTCTCACTGAAATAAGGCTAATTTCAACTTTGTTCAAATGTGCTGTAACTTTGTTCTAAATGGCTTTCAAGAGTCTTTCATGGCTTGCCAAGCAGAACTCAGCATGCTACAGTAGTTATATATAGTATTTGCATTGAAATATTAAGCAAATTTTATCATCAGCTTTCAGTGAAGTTTTATTGCTTCTTTCTGCAGCTCTCACTGAAATAAGGCTAATTTCAACTTTGTTCAAATGTGCTGTAACTTTTGTTCTAAATGGCTTTCAAGAGTCTTTCATGGCTTGCCAAGCAGAACTCAGCATGCTACAGTAGTTATATATAGTATTTGCATTGAAATATTAAGCACATTTATCATCAGCTTTCAGTGAAGTTTTATTGCTTCTTTCTGCAGCTCTCACTGAATAAGGCTAATTTTCAACTTTGTTCAAATGTGCTGTAACTTTTGTTCTAAATGGCTTTCAAGAGTCTTTCATGGCTTGCCAAGCAGAACTCAGCATGCTACAGTAGTTATATATAGTATTTGCATTGAAATATTAAGCACATTTTATCATCAGCTTTCAGTGAAGTTTTATTGCTTCTTTCTGCAGCTCTCACTGAAATAAGGCTAATTTTCAACTTTGTTCAAATGTGCTGTAACTTTTGTTCTAAATGGCTTTCAAGAGTCTTTCATGCTTGCCAAGCAGAACTCAGCATGCTACAGTAGTTATATATAGTATTTGCATTGAAATATTAAGCAAATTTTATCATCAGCTTTCAGTGAAGTTTTATTGCTTCTTTCTGCAGCTCTCACTGAAATAAGGCTAATTTTCAACTTTGTTCAAATGTGCTGTAACTTTTGTTCTAAATGGCTTTCAAGAGTCTTTCATGGCTTGCCAAGCAGAACTCAGCATGCTACAGTAGTTATATATAGTATTTGCATTGAAATATTAAGCAAATTTTATCATCAGCTTTCAGTGAAGTTTTATTGCTTCTTTCTGCAGCTCTCACTGAAATAAGGCTAATTTTCAACTTTGTTCAAATGTGCTGTAACTTTTGTTCTAAATGGCTTTCAAGAGTCTTTCATGGCTTGCCAAGCAGAACTCAGCATGCTACAGTAGTTATTATAGTATTTGCATTGAAATATTAAGCAATTTTATCATCAGCTTCAGTGAAGTTTATTGCTTCTTCTGCAGCTCTCACTGAAATAAGGCTAATTTTCAACTTTGTTCAAATGTGCTGTAACTTTTGTTCTAAATGGCTTTCAAGAGTCTTTCATGGCTTGCCAAGCAGAACTCAGCATGCTACAGTAGTTATTATAGTATTTGCATTGAAATATTAAGCAAATTTTATCATCAGCTTTCAGTGAAGTTTTATTGCTTCTTTCTGCAGCTCTCACTGAAATAAGGCTAATTTTCAACTTTGTTCAAATGTGCTGTAACTTTTGTTCTAAATGGCTTTCAAGAGTCTTTCATGGCTTGCCAAGCAGAACTCAGCATGCTACAGTAGTTATATATAGTATTTGCATTGAAATATTAAGCAAATTTTATCATCAGCTTTCAGTGAAGTTTTATTGCTTCTTTCTGCAGCTCTCACTGAAATAAGGCTAATTTTCAACTTTGTTCAAATGTGCTGTAACTTTTGTTCTAAATGGCTTTCAAGAGTCTTTCATGGCTTGCCAAGCAGAACTCAGCATGCTACAGTAGTTATATATAGTATTTGCATTGAAATATTAAGCAAATTTTATCATCAGCTTTCAGTGAAGTTTTATTGCTTCTTTCTGCAGCCAGATGGCCCGCTTTATTTGAGGCATCTCATGTGAGTTAAAGAGTTAGGAAAAATAGAAATGGTCACTAATATATGTATTATTGTAAGATTTTAGGCTTTAATACTGGTTTCATTGTTTGTCTCTCTAGATTCAGGATGAGTTTCACAGAATCACAATGGTGAACCTTGAATCCAAGTTCATGTCCAAGCTTGATGAATACACTCCCAAGCTTCTGAGCCTCTTCCAGTCCAAGGGAGGAACCATCGGGTTGAGGTTGCATGCGATCCTACTCAAGGTATCCTTCAGTTAGTATTTTATTTAATCACTCTAGGGCATTGTCCGTAGGTAGCAGGTATTAGCTTATTCACGCTTGAATGTAACCTGTCTATGAAATTTGGACACAGTACATGTAGGCACTGTCACACAGTAGAGAGTGGAGTGGATTTTAACTACCGTCCCGGAAAAAAGAGACACAGCTAAACTGTACAATATCAGAGTTTATTTACTGAGCACTACTTTTTTACTTGGACTATTTTCTGGGATACAGGACTTTCCAGAATCACTTCTGGTTTCCAGGAAACATTAGTAATTACAAAGAGCTATACATTAGGCTGGTCCCTGACATAGCAGTTCAAGGGACTATTTTAAAAATCATTTACTGTTAGAAAATGCAGCTTTAACAAGTTAAGGTCAGAGAGTGATTTTTACACACTGAAGTTGAATAATGCTTTTTTTTAATTTCAGGCTCCAAGCAATCAAAGCATCGACATGACCAGAGATGTTGTCATTCGATGTTTGATGTTGTACCTTGGGGAATCGACAGATCAACTCTTAAAAGAGTATGATGTAAGTAAAAGTACATTTTAAAATACATAGAAGGTGATATCTATCTCTTTCATGTCTCACGTCTGTTGTGTCTTGGGAATCTTAAAACAGAGAATTCAGTTCAAGTAACTCCCAGTCATTTTTTGCAAGCTACTAAGGTTTGAGGATTCATATAAGTAACTCCCAGATATTGTACATTTGTTTTCCTTTGACAATTTTAAATAACTACTGCAGAAATAGAAGGTTTTACTTAATACTCCCCATCTCTTTCTTTTCTTCCTGAGAACTCACAAACCAGTTGAGAGATGTTTACAGAGAGACTGAAGTAACCTCTAAAATAAGTTGCTTAGGAAGACTTTAAGCAAGCAAGAATGAGCTCACAGTGCTATATCATTTGTTAATAAGCTGGTTGGATCCTTTTTTAACTAATCTTGGATAACAATGTGACAAATGGCGAAATAGACAGTGAGTCTGGCCTTTAATTGTCCAAAGGGTTTGAAGCATTTTAGGAGATGTTCAATTTGGTCATTAACATTTTGCTGTTATGTGTTTGCTATTGCAGGATGCTGATGAAGACGTTGTGTCACAGGACCTTGCTGTCCAAAAGATGACAATCTACAATATAAAGACCAAGACATCAGAAGATCCCGACGTTGGTATCGTGGTGGACGGTATCAAAGTTCTGAGTGCTCTGAGTAACATGCCAAGGGCTTGCTCCATGCTCGTTGGGTTAGCATACGTGGTGAATCTGGCCTATCCCAAGGAGCTCAGGTACACATTTGAAGCCTTCCAGAAGCTCTTTCTCGAACTGGATAGTTCGAAGCTGTCCCCAAAGTGAACAGCCTCAAAAATAAGCTACTAGCTTAAGAAACTAGCGGCTTAAGAAGCGGACTGAAGCTCGTGCAGCTTGTTGATATGCTGTTTTTCGTTAAGGGTGATTCATTTACTGGTTCGAGGTAATTAAAAGACCACTGTGAATTGCATTCTTAAAAAGGCTTTTTTTTGTTTTCTTATTTACAAAGTTATCTACACTAAAGAAAAAAAATACTTTTTTATTATCCATTATGCTCTCTGTTAACATTTATTTAAGTTCTGAAAGGGCACAAGAGGACAGCAAATACACTGGCACTTTTAATTTGCATGGAAACCACAACAACAGAATAAATGAAATGGACAGCCTATTCTCCTGGCTCCTAAATTCTAAACCTGTAGGTCGACTACGTTATGTCACACAATAATAATAGCGTGCGCATGAGGGACTTTTTTTATGAACGTAAAAAGAGAGAAACAAAGGACAGAAAAGTATAGGAAATATGCACGATCAAAGCACAATTGTTCTGGACGGATGGATCATATAATGGAACTCTCTCTGCAAGGTTTGCATGTCCGTAACATTTGCATACATGCCCCTGAAATACGTTTTGAAAAAGGAGATTATATTTAGGCTACCACACCAACACAAGCACACATACATACGTATGCTAATGTGTGTGCCTGTTCAATGCTTGATTTTCTGTGCTGCAGTTGATTGTTCTGAAAAATCCAATTAACCATACACATTTGAGGGGAGTGGCGTAATGTTTTTAGTTGGCAAAGGCAGCTGTTCCTAATCTTTGCTCACTGTGTAGGAATGCAAATTGAAGATGTTTTTTATTGTATTGGAACTAAATCTTAGCTGCTTGTAAAAGATATTGGTCCTTATGATTTCAGTTTGCGCATGTACATACACTAATTGATATTAAAAGTATTTTCCAGTCTGAAAACATTTTAGTAATGCAAATGTACTGTGATGTATTGTGGTGTGCCTGTAACACCCACAAGTGTGGGCAGATTCCAAAGGTCATTCTGCAGTCTGTTAAATTTCAGCCTTTTCCAACTAACCCCTCTTTCAAAAATGTGATGTATTTGCACCTGAAAAATGTTTGATAACCATGTTGAGACACAGTGGCATAAATAAATGTTAACTTGCTTGTATTGTTATACATGTGTATCATTTGAACCTACTTTAGTAAACTGTGGCACCAAAATGCATGATATTGAGTGAATTATACATAGAAAAATTATGGCAACAAAGTGACACTTAATACTTTTGAGTAGATTTCTATTCTTTTAACCAAACGTATAGTAAATGTAGATCAATTTCCAACAAACATATAGTAAATGTAAATCAATTTATACCAAATATATAGTAAATATAAATCAATTTATCCCAAATATATAGTAAATGTAACTCAATTTATACCAAATATATAGTAAATGTAGATCAATTTACACCAAATATGTAGTAAATGTAACTCAATTTATACCAAATATATAGTAAATGTAGATCAATTTATACCAAATATATAGTAAATGTAAATCAATTTATCCCAAGTATATAGTAAATATAAATCAATTTACACCAAATATATAGTAAATGTAGATCAATTTACACCAAATATATAGTAAATGTAGATCAATTTATACCAAATATATAGTAAATGTAAATCAATTTATCCCAAATATATAGTAAATATAAATCAATTTATACCAAATATATAGTAAATGTAACTCAATTTACACCAAATATATAGTAAATGCAAGCCGTTTTCCTTGTGAAATTTATTTAGATTTACCAAATAGTTTTGGGCTATATTGCTATGTATTTGGCAAGTTATTACTAAATCTAACACATTTGCTTTTAACACAATATACTTACTTTTTTTTGTTTGAATATAGTTAATTTATTCAATACTTTTTAATTAAAATTGTAGTAGTAAAATCTAATCAATTATATCACGTGTCACTTTGTTGCCATAATTTTTTTAAGCAGACAATGGTCACACTTTTTAGAGTGTAGTATAAATGTGCGAAAAAAATTGAAATCGGTTCATCCTAGCCTGAGAAAAGGCCTTCTCGTGACATCTGTGATGTCGAGAAAAGGCCTTCTCGTGACATCTGTGATGTCACGAGAAGGCCTTCTTGTGACATCACAGAAAGAGAAATATAGGGTTAAAAAAAAAACTTACTTTGTAAATATTACTGTGATGTCTTTTACTGTGACATCACAGTAATATTTACAAGTACGTTTTTTTTTAACCCTATATTTCTCTTTCTGTGATGTCACGAGAAGGAGAAATATAGGGTTAAAAAAAACACTCTTTCTGCCTTTTCTCAGGCTAGGATGAACCGATTTTAATTTTTTTTGCACATTTATACTACATAGGATCTCAGAATTCAATTCACCTTCATATTCAAACCGGTGAAGTAGGCCTTTAACGTTTCGCCTGTTTCCCGAAACCTTCTTTGCTACGAATCTCTTTCGTACGTCATACGTTGGTAAGGTTGGTCTGGAGCGCCCTCAGAGCCTTCTTAGCTCTACCGTATGGATGTTTCAGCTCTCACTTGTGTAATTTAACTAATAAATCTGACTGTATTTCATATCAAACGGACACAGCGATGACTGTATTTAATAACAAACTGTTAAAAACGATCCAACTGTATAGTGTATATCACGTATATTTAAAGTAGGCTTAGGCTCAGAGCCGGCCCGAGGCATAAGCGAACTAAGCGGCCGCTTAGGGCCCCGACTGCCTGGGGGGCCCCCTTTAAAAAAAAAAAAAAATTTTTTTTTTTTAGTTTGTGTGTTTGATATTAACATCATACTATGCAAATGTGAGTTATCATACAAAAGAAGGAATAAAATGTTTTGGTCTAAATAATTAATAGCCTAAAAATGTAATCAGTTCATCTGGGAGGAAATCCGAAATTATCTGATCATGTCACGTTCACATCCATGCACAGTGTGTATTGAGTTCATTTAAAAACAATTGGAAATGGGGCTGCCCTCAGTTGCCCATGCACTGTGTATAGTCTATAGCCTATGTCAGCCTTGTCTGTGGAAAAAAAGATACAGTAGCTGGACAACAGAGTTCTTCTGCTTCGTTCCTCACACTGCATTTAAATGCATTCACTATATTACAGAGAAATATGTCCCGTAAAAGAAAAAGAGCTCCAAGCCAAACCCATAATATTTTATTTTATATTAATATTTTTATGGAAAATCCATGTGTCCTTCTTCAATAGCTTCTAATTCATCTGACCCAGTGTCTCCAAATTATTTGTTCACACAAAATTTCTCAGATTTAGCCTCTTATTTTTCCTCTCAAAGTGCACCAGATTCATGCATTTCACTTTAAAAAGGTTAAAAAAATCTCCCGGGGGGGCAGACCCCCGGACCCCCCTAGGAGGGTCTGAATCTCGGCTGTCTAATATTTTCGCACAGCCGCACAGTGGAGGCACTAGCGGAAAACACTGGGTGTGTGAATGATATTTAACAAAGATCTATAGTTTCAGCAGCGCTAACAGTGGAGAGGGGCCCCCTAATCATATTTCGCTTAGGGCCCCCTGAAGGCTTGGGCCGGCTCTGCTTAGGCTATTATATATTTTATCAGAATGCCATTAACTCTGATTCACAAAGTGTTCAAAATATATGAACAAGTAGCCTACTTTTTAGTCATCTAACTGACTTGACAATCAGCATTAACTGAATGGATGCGATGTCCGTCAATATGAAAATACCAATACGTGATACACTATAGCCTACAGTCGGATCGTTTTTATCAGTTTGTTATTAAATAGGCTACAGTCATCGCTGTATCCCTGTGATATGAAATACAGTCAGATTTATAAGTTTAATGACACAAGTGAAAGTCCCTGCGATCGCTGTGGCATCGCCAGAGATACAAACCCCCACATTTCCTTCTGTAAAGCACCATGCGTAAAACGGACATGAGTGACATCCCTGTTGCGCATGGAACTGCCACAAGTCATTCATGATGGAAATAATTGCTGTAACAATCTTCATCTCCTCCGCTGTTTCTATATTTTCTATATCTTTTTTTAAATTGGTATAGGCTATGGTAGTATGTTCGACATGGTTAACACTAGAACCTCCGCACTGTGTTCCACACCGGCTCTCAG
This sequence comes from Ammodytes dubius, assembly GCA_026122265.1. Lineage (NCBI taxonomy): Eukaryota > Metazoa > Chordata > Actinopteri > Uranoscopiformes > Ammodytidae > Ammodytes > Ammodytes dubius. Next base: position 14,871 of record JAOPFK010000041.1, read on the forward strand.
CTGTCAGCTGAGCCCGGGCAGAGTGCGTCGGATCCTCCGCCTCAAAACATGTAAACGTGCGAAAAAATGAATGAATAATCAATTAGAGCTTACCTTAAAATAAGTGTGCCATGTTACTGTTTATTGTATTTAGGATTTTAGCTCATTTGGACGCTGTTTGGGCCGTCTGTTTTTATTTATATAGGCCAGGGGTTCTCAACCTTCTGCAAGCTGGGCCCCCCCAAAGCTGGGTCATTGCAGTTGGGCCCCCCCACCGACCCTGACAACCCCCCACCCCACACACACACACACCACCCTACACAGACAGATAGACAGATAGCCAGATAGACAGATAGATAGATAGATAGATAGATAGATAGATAGATAGATAATCTATTATTGTTATTATCACAAGGGCTAGGCCAGTGGCGCACCTTTGAGTTGAACATTGGGTTTAGGGTTGGGGTCCGGAAATTTCTTATATTTTAACGTTAAATTCTGGTGCACTTTAAAAGCTAATTATGAGATTGTATCAATGAGACACTGAGGAAATGTTTTTTTTTTTTTAAATCTCCTTAGAAGAGAAGAAAATAGCAGCCTAAATAGAACATACACAGAATAAATTCTACAATAGGTATACCTGTTATGAAAAAGCTTCACAAACAAAGTCTATGATCAATGGGAAACACTGCTGTCTGACAACCCAGTTCAGAGAATGTTTCAACTATTGAGTCTTGGATTTGGAAAGTGGCCAGATTTAGCTCAAAATGCTACCTGCGATTAATGTGCTGTGCAGCCTGAACGCGGAGTTGTGTGTGTGTCTCAGTGGCGATTCCAGGAAATTTTGACTGGGGGTGGCCAAGGTGGGCCACAGAGCTAGAGTGGGGTGGCCATCGCACCCCTGAATGAATAGCATGTGATATACTGTACAACTAATTCAAAGATGATTTATAATCCCAAATGCCCAAATCATGTTAGTATCCATTGTAATGTTTGTCAGAAAACTAAACCCCTGAAGGGGGGTCTGGGGGCATCCCCCCCAGAAGATTTTTTTGTGTTTTTAACATGTAATCTAAGCATTCTGGTGCATTCTGGCGAAGATAATAAAGGAAAAAGTCAATATTCATTTCAGTTCAGATGAATAGTAAAATTAGCAAGACAACATAACTTGCTAGCAGCCAGATGCCTAAGAACTGGACTGAGGGACAGATGACAACTAGCTTTTGACCAAATATCTTGCTAAAAAAATTAACCTTTATTTATGAAATTCTGCCCTAAGAACATGTTACACTTGCTAACTACAAACTTAAATTTTTTTATTCAGATTTCAAAAATCTGCTGGGACACGTGCCCATACACGTGTATGGGTGGCACGCATGTCACAAGCACACTTATGCTGTTTTCAAGACCTTTGCTGACCAGAGACCACTTCTAGTGGCCACAGTCCTACCATTAATTCAGTACTTGAAAATTGCAAACTGATCTCATATCAGTGGATTGGAGTGTTTGTGTGATGAACAAAGTAAAGAAAGAAAAAAAATACATATCATCTCTGAAATAGGCTACATATCAGGAAAAAAATTGAAATTACAAAAAAAAAAAAAAAAAAAAAAATTAAGATAATTTTTTTTTTTTTTTTTTTTTTCATCCCCCTCGCGCCCCCCCGGTAGAGTGTCCGCGCCCCCCCGGGGGGGCGCGCCCCACCGGTTGAGAACCACTGATATAGGCTATTGGCGATATTATATCTACTTTCAGTTTCATTACTGACCCACCAAGTAACGTGATTAGTGTTCTTAAAGATACTTAGATTATAAAACAAGAGTTCCAAAACACAGATGATGATTCAACAAACTAGTTCATGACTTTATATTACACTAGAAATGCACGGGTAGATTTGATTAGACAGCATACAGATGCAGCTGCGCATGAAATGAGCAGGAAATGGATAATCGAACTCGGAGCAACCGATTTCAGCAGTGTACGAACGACGTAAGGAGTGCTTCTCTCCTAAGACACGGTTCGGGAACCACGACTACAGAGGTAAACAACTTTGGTAAGTCATAACGTAGGAGTCTTCGTAGGAGTCTTCGTAGCGCTAAGAGATGACGTTATCGGGAAACCGGCCCCTGGACTCTGACAGTTCAGAGGAGTTTCTGTTAAGCTCAGACTCTGATGAAAATGTTTAACAACACACACACACACACACACTTTAAGATAATTTTTTTGGGGGGCATTTTTATGCTTTATTGACAGGTTAAAGAGACAGTTATGAAATTGGACAGAGGACATGCAGAGAACGACCACAGGCCGAATTCTATCCTACGTCGGCTACATCTGTAGCCTGGAAATCCAGACCTGCCGCCGCTAAATGTAAATTTGCTCAGCCTGTTCGTCTGGACAAGATCCATTAAAGCTCATTAACTATGTCAGAACATTCTGACTTACCAATCAAATCATTCTATCTGATATGGGCGGGCCAGGGGCCGGTTTCCCAAAGCCTTCTTAGAGCCTTCTTAACGCTACGTCATTCGTAACCCCTACGTAGAGTTCCTACTTAACGTTTCGCCTGTTTCCCGAAACGTTCTTTGCTACGAATCTCTTTCGTACGTCATACGTTGGTAAGGTTGGTCTGGAGCGCCCTCAGAGCCTTCTTAGCTCTACCGTATGGATGTTTCAGCTCTCACTTGTGTCATTTAACTAATAAATCTGACTGTATTTCATATCAAACGTACACAGCGATGACTGTATTTAATAACAAACTGTTAAAAACGATCCAACTGTAGGCCTATATAGTGTATATCACGTAGGCCTATATTTAAATTAGGCTATTTGATATTTTAGCAGAATACCATTCACTCTGATTCACAAAGTGTTCAAACTATATGAACAAGTACTTTTTAGTCATCTACTGACTTGCATTAACTGAATGGATGCGATGTCAATATGAAAATACTTTATACGTGATACACTATAGCCTGCAGTCGGATCAGTCTGATAGGCTATTTAATACAGTCATCGCTGTGTCCCTTTGATATGAAATACAGTCAGATTTATAAGTTTAATAACACAAGTGAAAGTCCCCGCGATCGCTGTGGCATCGCCAGAGATACAGACCCCCACATATCCTTCCGTTAAAGCACCATGCGTAAAACGGACACAAGTGACATCTCTGTTGCGCATGGAACTGCCACACATTCACGAAGAAAATAATTGCAGGAAACAATCTTAATCTTAATCTCCTCCGCTGTTTCTATATTTTCTATATCTTTTTTAAAATCAGTATAGGCTATGGTAGTATGTTGTCTCCGGGGCTGCAGCTGGATACTATTGAGAACCTCCGAACTGTGTTCCACACGGTTCGTCTGGCTCAGCTGACAGCAGCCGGGCAGAGTGCGTCGGATCCTCCGCCTCAAAACATGTAAACGTGTGAAAAAAGTAATTAATAATCAATTAAAGCTTACCTTAAAATAAGTGTGCCATGTTACTGTTTATTGTATTTAAGATTTTAGCTCATTTGGACGCTGTTTTGGCCGTCTTTTTCTATTGATATAGGCTATTGGCGATATTATATCTACTTTCAGTTTCTTTACTGACCCACCACAAAATGTGATTAGTGTTCTTAAAGATACTTAGATTATAAAACAAGAGGTCCAAAACACAGATGATGATTAAACAAACTAATTTATGACTTTATATTAGGCTACACTAGTAATGCACGGGTGGATTTTATTATGCAGCATATAAAGAGAACGCTGGCGCTTTAGTGTTAAATAAATGTTTCTGCCCAGAAGGAATTGTAGCAATCTTTTATTCGCTAAGACTACAATACGTTTTCTAATAAAGCCTAAAGCCTAGTGGTGTTGTCATGCAGCTGCGCATGAAATGAGCAGGAAATGGAAAATCGAACTCTGAGCAATCGATTTCAGCAGTGCACGAACGACGTAAGGAGTGTTTTCTCCTAAGAGACCGTTCGGGAACCACGACTACAGAGGTAACAACTTTGGTCAATCATAACGTAGGAGTCTTCGTAGCTCGCTAAGAGAGGACGTTATCGGGAAACCGGCCCCAGAGCACTATGTATGGTGTTCTGGGAAGAACGTAACCGTATGACGACATGCTGTGCATGCGCCCTCGTAGCCGTGATAGTAAACAACAGAGATGTTTGATAAACATTTGAATTCATATTTTCTTAATACATTTCATTTTCTTTTCTTAGTTATATCTATGCCTGAATGAACAGACACAGGCAAAGGTTAAGGTTAAAGGCAAAAACAATATCAAGAATTTTAACAAATACACCAACTTTTTTTTTTACTCTAGAGTGTGATATTCTTCCACATTTCCACTAACTGATTGGTGTGTGAAGGTAAAGGTAAACAACATTAGAATGGATGTAATGAACTGATACGTATCAATTCCTGTGTAGTTTTCAGTCACAAATAAAAGTTGGATAGTACTGTACAGTAGGGCTGTGCGATTAATTCAATTTCGATTTCGGTTACAATTTTGGCTTCCCTCGGTCATGAAAACAAGATAATCGTAATAAAACGGTTATTGTGCGGCACGCCGGGTCATGTGTAGTAAATGCAGCGCACCCTTCTGTCTCCACCTGCGCTCCGCCCCGCCCCGCCCCAACACTGTCGCTTTCAGCGATTCCAGTGCAATTGTTTATTCAGCATGAAGTTAAAACGCTCGTCCAGGATGTTACACCGAAACACAAAACCCTTGCGCGATTGAAGCAGCGTTTCACTCGGTGAAATATGGTGTGAGTGAGACACTGTGATGGCGGTGGGTAATGGTGTCATTCACTGTGAGAACTTGTCGGTGTGAGCCGCCGCGCAGAAAAGCTCTGTGGCTTTACGGGTAAAATGATAGTCGGGGATTCCTGCACGTTAACGCTGTTGAGGGGAAAGACTTCCGCTTTCTGATTGCATTTCTCGAGCCTGAATATATTGTGCCATGTCGGCAAACTATCTGCGCGACAAGAGCAAATATACAGTGAGACGCACCCCCTCCGTTAGTTTCAGTCTACAGACGAAAAGTTACAACCAGCACCTAAGCATGGACTTCGTTTAAATAAAGCGTCTAATTTTTATGATCAGCGCTCTGATGCAAATTCTGAAGTCTGAACATTACGGTGTCAGCTGTGGTGTAGTTTTTTTTAACAGCAACTCAACGTGCACTGCAAAAAAAAAGAAGGCAATAAGTCGATCTTTTTGTAGATTCATAGCTCCTCTTATAAGTCGAAGTACAAATCAATGAATGGTTCACAATCACATCCCTAGTAAAATATTAATTTTACTCTTAGATTCGAAGGTTTTACTGATTATTTATTTTGTGTGGCTTTTTAGTTGTAGGCTATGTTTGAGGAGCACAATTGGGAGTTTTGTTTATGTAATGTTGAAAGAATTGGCTGAATTTTCATTTTGGTGCATCCCTACAATGAATAATCGTCTTTAATAACCGTGATTACAATATCAATCAAAATAATCGTGGTTATCATTTTTGCCATAACCGAGCAGCCCTACTGTACAGTCCTTTATCTAATAATTTGTGTAGTGAATATGTACATGTATTTCATTCATTAAGACTTTTAGCTCTGAAGTGAATTATTTGGTTACAGCAAAATGCTGGTGTAACCCCCTCCCCCAACATTCCTCTGCTTGAGCCAAGGCTTTGATCTGTGTTTTCACACTTATCAGTTCCTCTCTGTGGCCAGCCCAAGCCAGGATGGCCCACATGACTCCTGTCTCTTCTGCCATTGGTCAAGAAGTTTTTATGCTGTATGATAACAGCTAGTGAGTGGTACAACTCACGCTCTCTTTGTCTCTGCATCTCCGAACGGAGTGGTGCAGCCCGCTCTTCTTCAAGCACCATCCAAGGTGCTCAGTCCTCTTCTTCTCCTCGCCTCCACCGAGAGAGGTTGCAGACAGCCTCTTCTCTCCTGCCTTGCTAACCACCCAGACCGGGGGTAGCTCAACCTTCTGGACCCAGACAAGCTCTGGTCTCCCTGATCCAGGCTCTACAACACGGCCTGTCCAAACAGCCGTGAAGCCCCTCTCAACCAAAGAGGAACAAGGATCCAACCGGCTGCTCCAAAGCAACTAGAAGAACCAGGGAACGAACCAAGGTCAGACCCTTAAGACGAAGAAGCTAAGAATCATGCTAAGAGCTACAACCGTAGCCCAGAGGCAACAACGCGAGTTAGCATGCTGCTACTGAAGATCCAGAAAACACCAGTTCATCCGAACTGCATAAAGACCGACCCGCGAAGCAAAACGAGAGTTACGTATGTAACTACGGTTCTATGAATTCTGGATGACCGCCAGAGGCAGTGCTTAACACTGGATGTTATCCTTCGCGCATGCGCAGGTCGAGTATATAATATAAACAAAGTCACGTGTGACCGGGGATGACGTCGGGACGCCCGTCTATATAAGTCCACGTCACTTCCCAAAATGTCCCTTCAGAATCTTCTCGCAAGATTCCGAGTGACAGAGAACTCTGGCGGTCATCCAGAATTCATAGAACCGTAGTTACATACGTAACTCTCGTTCTATTTCATTCTTACTGACCGCCAGAGGCAGTGCTTAACACTGGATGACTATTACCAACGTAGTCACGAGGAATCCTGTACCCACCTATTAGGAAGGGCCTGAGGGTTCCTGGAAAACAGCTGCAGCCACTGCGTGGCGAGCAGCTACATTGACCCTGTAAAATCGGGCAAATGTGCACGCTGAAGCCCAGGAGGCCGCTGCACAAATGTCACTTAGAGGCACTCCTCTTAGTGCTGCCCAGGAAGTGGAGACACTCCTGGTGGAATGGCCTCTGACGTTAGGAGGCAAAGGCAGTCCTCTTGACTTGTATGCCTCCTCAATTACCTCCACCACCCACTTGGAAAGCCTCTGTCTGGACAGTGCTTGCCCCTTTCTCGGGCCCCCGTAGCAGACAAACAGGCCATCAGACTGGCGAAAACCAGCAGTTTCCTGTATGTAACATCTCAAGGCTCTCACCGGGCAGAGTAGTTCTGCTGAACTAGCTTCCTCATCCGATGGGTGTGAGGGGCCATAAGCTGCTAGCTGTATGACCTGATTATAGAAGGCCGAAGGCAGCCTCTTTGGGAAGAATGACGGGTTAGGCCACAGTGCCACCCCTGTGCCATCTGAGTTCCAGCGTATGCACTGTTCACTCACTGACAATGCATGAAGCTCACCAACACGCTTGGCTGATGCAATCGCTAGAAGAAAGGCAGCCTTTGCTGACAGCCATTTCAGTGGCGCCTGATCCAGGGGCTCAAATGGGGGGAGACAGAGGGCTCCCAGCACCAGAGGCAGGTCCCATGAGGGAACCTTGACAACCAGTGGGGGAGTTCCTCCGCTGGGCTCCTTTAAGAAATCGGGTCACCAAAGAATGAGATCCCACCGTCTGGTTATCAACCTTAATGTGCCTGGATGAAATAGCAGCCACATAGACCCTTAACGTGGAAGCAGATAGCTTCCTCTCCAGTAAGGACTGCAAAAACCGCAGTATCATTGGCACTGAGGAACTCTCCGGTACCTCTCTCTGAGCCTTACACCACTCCGCAAATATCTTCCACCTGTTAGCATAAAGTGCCCTGGTGGAGGGAGCTCTTGAGTCTATGATGGTCTGAACTACCTCCTGGTCGCATGCCATCAGAAGTGGCTCGGGCCCCTCAAGGGCCAAACCCATAGCTGCAGGCATTCTGGTTTGGGGTGCCAGATGTGGCCCCCCAGCTGAGAGAGCAGGTCCTGTCTCCTTGGCAGGCACCATGGATCTCCATCCAGCAGCCTGTACATTACTGGAAACCAGGGTCTCCCTGGCCAGTTTGGGGCAACCAGCAGAAGTCTGTAGTTCCCCTTCTGAACTCTGTGTAGGGTCAACCCTATCAGTGGAAATGGTGGGAAGGCATAAAGGAGCTGACGTGGCCATGGATGTGCCAAGGCATCCTGTCCCATCGGACTCTTCTCTGCCAGAGAGAACCAGAGAGGGCAGTGTGTTGTGGACTCTGACGCAAACAGGTCCACCTCTGCTGTGCCATATTTGCTCCATATTGCCTCTACCACCTCTGGGTGGAGTCTCCACTCCCCCGACGGAGGTTTCTGGCGTGAAAGAAAGTCTGCCACCGTGTTCTGTGGCCCTGGAAGGTACATAGCCCTGAGGCTGGAAAAGTAAGGGAGAGCCCATACCAGGAGTTGCTGTGCAACCTGTAACGACTGAGCCGACCTCGTGCCCCCTTGATGGTTCACATTGTAGACAGCTGACTTGTTGTCGCTTCGTACCAGAACATGTCTGCCTCTCAAAAAAGGCAGGAATCTGCGGAGCGCTAAATACACAGCACGGAGCTCGAGCACATTGATGTGCTGTGTCATGTGCTGCGCACTCCAGAGCCCTCTCACCGCCCTGTGCTGCCATACTGCCCCCCAGCCAGAGGGCGAAGCATCGGTCACCACCACCTCGCGGCGTGAGGGGATCGAACCCAGTGTGACCCCTTTGGCAAGATATGCCCTGCGTCTCCAGGGTCGCAATGCCAGGAGGCATTGACTGGACAGCCTGACTTTCCTGGATCCGTGCAACCTCGGGTCTAAGATTGGTCCATACTTGGAACGGCCGCAAGTGGAGGAGGCCCAGGGGTACTATTGCCGTTACTGACGTCAACATCCCCAACAGCCTGAGACAAAGGCTGTACCTTACCCTCCTGTCCTCCCGAAAACGCAGGAGGAGCTGTAGTATTGCTTCTACCCGCCGGGGAGACGGGCAAGCAAGCATCTGGACGGAGTCCAGGGTAATGCCAAGGAACAGTACCTCTTGGCTGGGTATCAGACAGCTTTTGCCATAATTGACTGTAAGACCCAACCTTCCCACATGGCCTAGGAGGGCCGTGGTGTCCTGCTCCGCCCGTTCCCGGGTCGGAGCGCAAATAAGCCAATCGTCCAGATAAGGGAAGATTTGCATTCCGGTGGCTTGCATTGGTGCGAGTACCGCACGCATGCACCTGGTGAAGATCCTTGGGGCTAGCGATAACCCAAATGGGAGGACCCTGAACTGGTAGGCCCGCCCTTCGAATGCGAAGCGCAGGTATGGCCTGTGATGTGGTGCAATTGGGACGTGAAAATACGCGTCCTTTAAATCTATTGACGTGAACCAGCTTTGCCGTGTCACGGCCTGGAGCACTTCTGCTGTCTTTAACATGTGAAAAGGCAATACTTTCAGAAAACTGTTCAGCCCTCGTAAGTCCAGTATAGGGCGAAACCCGCCCTCTTTTTTTGGAATTAAAAAATACACTGAGTAAAACCCACCTTGCTGTGTCCGAGGATCTACGATCTCGATGGCCTTCTTCTCCAGGAGGGTGGATACTTCTTGGCTGAGGGCTTGTCGCCTTGTGGGATCGCTGACTGAAGTCAGTCTGATCCCCCTGAAAACTGGGGGCCGGCGTCGGAATTGGAGATTGTACCCTTGGGTTAGCGTGGCCACCACCCAAGGGTCTGTAGTGCAACTTTCCCAGCAGTTGAGGTGCTGCTGGGAGAAGCGTCCGACGGCCGGCCCTGAGCCCTCAGGGTCTGCCCCCACGTCCTCTTGGGACCCTGGGGGGACGAAACCCTGACCCCCGCCCCCTCTGTGCCTGGGGTGCTGGCCGTGTGGGAGCACGGCGGGGTTGATAGGATCGCTCAGGAGCAGGTGAGGTCCTGGGATAACCACCAGGACGCGCTGGCGGCAGAGGACGATTGGTGCCATTACCTTGTGGAGACTGCTGCCTTGGTTGGGGTGTAGGTCCCCGAAGGCTAGCGAACTGCTGCCGTGTCTGGTTAGCCTGAATGCCACGATTCAAGGCCTGTTGTGCTGCCGGGCCAAACAGCTCCCCCGGAACTACGGGGAGAGTGCGGAGGATTCTTCGGCATGGCTCTGATAATGGGGCCTGGGCCAGCCATACCTGGCGGCGCGCCAACGTAAGCGTCGACATCAGCCTACCCAGTTCTCTGGTCATGAAGGCAAAAGCCTGCAACGACGTATCACTTAGACTCTGCACTGAAGCCTCTGCACTGGACGCTTGCAAGGACTGCGACAAGGCCAGTATCAAATGTGAAAACGAGTTCCCAATGCGGCCCATACGTGCCGCTGTGTCATAGCACTTTGTTAGCAGGTCATCCGTAATGCGACACTGTGGCCTGGGACAGCGAGCATTCGGCCTCAACACCTCCTCCGGCTACAATGAGGGAGGCAATGGTCGGCTCTACGGCTGGCATTCGGTCAAGTCCATGCTTGCCGGCATTCTGCATCGAAGCCAAAGCCCTGCCGTCACTGGTGTGATGAGATAGAGATCTGGGGTCTGGCCAGCATCTGTGAAGCTCCTCAATATATGGCCGGGAGGGAGGCACAGAAAAATTCTCTTGTGGCGGGACCCGCCTAAAGAATGCACTAGCTGGAGCGCTTGCTGCTGGAGCCTCATCCAACCCTAACCGTGCCAGTGCCATTCGGATCACTGGCTTAACCGTGGCCGGGGGAGCCTCTGAGCCTGCCCTAGACCCACTTCCTGCAATCTGGGAGTCGTCTTCAGAAGCCTGGGTAGAAGCCTCTACTTCATCCTGTCCCGGCCTGTCTTCGTAGAACTGGCTACAGGAGGCCCTCGTAGACAGGGCATCTTCATCCCCTTCTGGTGTGGTTGGAGCCTCCGCCTGAGGGATAGACCCTTGGGGTGACGCCAACCTGACTGGCTGAAGGTTAAAGAGCAAACCCTTAATCTCAGCAAACTCTGACACTAGCTTGTCCACTTTGGCAGCATAACGGTCAGTCTTCTTAGTCCTCTTCCTAGGCGGGGCCGCCCTGGGTGGGGAGCGTACTCGTACCTCTGGTTCTTTCCCAGGCAGGGGAAGCTCACCTTCAACCTGAGGTCCTTCCACCTCTGCTAGTCTCGCCACCTTTAGCCCATGTGGCATGAAACTGCAGTTCATGCACTGATTGTCAGACAGCCCCTCCCGCCAGGTGGACCACACCGAGGCATGCGGGGCATTCATCATGTCCATCTGTAGTTTGCAGTGGAGCCATGCAAGTGCGGCAACCATGTGAGCCTAACATGGTGGTGGGAGGTGTGGGGGGTAGAATACTACCACACCGCTCAACCCGTGGATAGGCTGTGTGATATTGAGGATTAATGCAATTATTCTCACTGCTATCCCAAAATAGTCTCTCTCCAGAGTGAATCAGTTACTACAGAGCGAAACCACCCATTAGTAATAATAATGCAACAAAAGAGCAGCAAACTGCTCCATAGTAAGCCAACTGAAACTAGAAAATCCCCTTTTTTCTTTTAAAGGTAGTTTTCTTCTTTCTTTTCAAGTTTACTTCAAAATTAAATCATAATTTATTTAATTTATCTTTTTATCTCTTTTTTCTAATCTTTTACCCAATAGTCTTAACCATACTGGGGAGCTTCTGCTCTTAATTCCAACCAAGGGAGTACATGCTTTAACGAGCGAACACACCCGTCAGGGAGCCTTTAATTAACTGAAACAAAAAGTTGCCACACAAGGCAGCAAACGCCGGTACTGGCAATCTCTGATGCAGCCTTGCAGATCCCTGCGAGGGCAAACAAAAAACAAGACCTAAGATTAAGCGGAAGGCCGAAAACCGGATCCCCTTAACTTACTTAACAGCTAACACCTAGAGATACAATCATATGAAAAAGTTTGGGAACCCCTCTCAGCCGGCATTATAATTGACTCTGCTTTCACACAAAAAAGATAAAAGTGGTATGTCTTTAATTTACCAGGAACAGCTAAGTACTGGGATGTTTTCCAAACAAAGATTTTTTGAAAAGCAGTATTTGGTTGTATGAAATAAAATAAAATGTGAAAAACTGGCTGTGCAAAAATATGGGTACCCTTGTGATTTTGTTGATTTTAATGCCTGTAACAGCATGTAAAACTGATGACTTTAAACACAAAGTTGGTTGGATTATGTTGTTAAGCCTTGAACCTCATATAATTGTCTGTTTAATCATGAGAAAATGTATTTTAGGTGCCTAAATGCAAGTTGCACTTCTCTTTGACTCTCTGCTGAAGTGAGACAGAATGGGATCATCAAAACAGCTCCCAAAAGATCTTAAAAACAAAGATTATTCATTGTCATGGTTTAGGGGAAGGCTACAAGAAGCTTTCCCAAAGGTTTCAATTGTCAATTTCTACTGTAAGGAACGTTGTCAGGGAATGGAAGGACACAGGCACAGTTGCAGTTAAACCCAGGTCTAGCAGACCAAGAAAAGTACAAGAGCAGCATATGCGGCGGATTGTGAGAATGGTTGTACACAACCCACAGATCACCTCCAAAGACCTACAAGAACATCTGGCTGCAGATTGTATATCTGTACATGGTTCTACAATTCAGTGCAATTTGCACCAAAACATCTGTATGGCCGGGTGATGAGAAGGAAGCCCTTTCTGCGCCCACGCCACAGATACAGTTGCATGAAGTATGCAAAAGCTCATTTAGACATGCCAGCTTCATATTGGAAGAAAATGCTTTGGACTGATGAGACAAAAATTAAGTTATTTGGTCTTTATAAAACGTAGATGTTTTGGTGCAAATTGCGCTGAGTTGTTGAACGATGTACAGATACACAATCTGCAGCCAGATGTTCTTGCAGGTCTTTGGAGGTGATCTGTGGGTTGTGTGCAACCATTCTCACAATCCTCCACCTATGCCGCTCCTGTTTTTTTCTTGGTCTGCCATGCCTGAGTTTAACTGCCACTATGCCTGTGTCCTTCCATTCCCTGACAACGTTCCCTACAGTCGAAATTGACAATTGAAACCTTTGGGAAAGCTTCTTGTAGCCTTCCCCTAAACCATGACAATGAACAATCTTTGTTTTTCAGATATTTTGGGAGCTGTTTTGATGATCCCATTCTGTCTCACTTCAGCAGAGAGTCAAAGAGAAGTGCAACTTGCATTTAGGCACCTAAAATACATTTTCTCGTGATTAAACAGACAATTATATGAGGTTCAAGGCTTAACAACATAATCCAACCAACTTTGTGTTTAAAGTAATCAGTTTTACATGCTGTTACAGGCATTAAAATCAACAAAACCACAAGGGTACCCATATTTTTGCACAGCCAGTTTTTCACATTTTATTTTATTTCATACAACCAAATACTGCTTTTCAAAAAATCTTTGTTTGGAAAACATCCCAGTACTTAGCTGTTCCTGGTAAATTAAAGACATACCACTTTTATCTTTTTTTTGTGAAAGCAGAGTCAATTATAATGCCGGCTGAGAGGGGTTCCCAAACTTTTTCATATGATTGTACTTACCTTTTCCGCAGCTTCAGCTGGGGAAGGCGCTGTGTCAGCCGAGCGTTCTCTGCGAGCCGAACTCACCAGCGGAAAAACACCGGTACGCCCGCGATCAGAACATAGCCGTGTGTGACTAATTGCAGCCCTTGGAGGACGAATCCGTGGCTCCAACCATGAGGTTGCAGGGCTACCAGCAAGGAGTCACCGGCTAATATTGCTCTTATTCAAGCTTATTTCTTACTCTAAACCTGTATTCGCTACAACGAGAAGATACAAGGGACATTTTGGGAAGTGACGTGGACTTATATAGACGGGCGTCCCGACGTCATCCCCGGTCACACGTGACTTTGTTTATATTATATACTCGACCTGCGCATGCGCGAAGGATAACATCCAGTGTTAAGCACTGCCTCTGGCGGTCAGTAAGAATGAAATAGAACCCCTGTTTCATGCCAAAGGATCCAGAACCTCTCACACTGCAACAAGCACTGTAAACATCTGGTATCGTATGAACTTCTGGGCAGTTAGCTTAGCTTAGCTTAGCAAGAACACATGGCTTAAAGAACTGTTAACTTGGAAATGTATATTTACTGATTTTGAACTGTTCATTGTTACTTTGTTGTTTTTTTACATACTGAAAAGACCTTAACTTTAGGGGAACACAACACACAGGCTAACCAAGCCTCAAGCTCTCCCCCCCACAGACAAAGGCTTTTCACACCTCACACTCACACTCGAAAGCTAATTTGCATCCAAATACCTACACACACACACACACACACACACACTGTATGCTTTAGGGGCACTTTACACGGCCACGCAAAACGGTGCATACGCAGAAAAATTTCTGCGGTTGCACTATATCATTTACAGGAAAACAGCAAACGCAAACGCAAACGCAGGCATGAACCGCAGATTTTTGAGATCACCTCCGAGGGAGGATTTTTTGGAAAACTTAACGGTTTTGGTTTCCTGTAAACACCGAAACCATTTCCCCTGATAACGCTGACGTCACGGCTCCGCCCTCACACATGCGCATTGCGTTTGGATATAAATAGGCATGCGCCGTCTTTGTAGGTCCATGTGCGCCAGTTGGAAAACAACAACAACAATGGCGGATCACCGAGCTGTATTCATTGTGCTCATGGACGTTGTGCTGTTGCTGATGAATTTGTTATCGTGCCACCAATCGCTCCTACAAGCAAATAGGGAAAGAGTTGTGCTCTGCCTGTTTTTCTAGCTAAATAAACGTGTGTCACTTCTATATGCCAGGGACACGGCTCTCTCTACATTAAAAAAACACTATCAGCGTGCAGCGGTTAAGTTAGGCTACTGTTCAACAAAAGGAGCATTAAGGCTACGGCTTCACAGTAAAAGCATTTCACTGGCTAAACATTCATAGCATTTCGCTGGACACACGTGAGTTGACTTTTATTCTGAAGTACGCCTAACAGGAAGGTATACTGCTCACGAAGCCCCTTCACTATCAGCAAGTCTGCTGTTTTTCCGAGTTCAATGCGGTGAAATAAGCTTGTCTTTTACAATATTTGTAACCCCAAGCTTACACCAACCGCTTTATGAACGTTAGTGGCATTAATTTTCGGTTACAGTAAGGTTTTATGCATCAAATTGTACCGGAAGAGCTATCTACTAGGCTGTGTCACCGCTGACTATTGGCTTGGCATGGCTGCTACTTCAGCGATTTCGGCCCGTTTCCTCTGAAAACTTTGTGTACGGGTGAAGATGTCAGATAAATTGTGTCTGAACGGGTTTTTTTTTTTTAAACCAAAAACGGGAAAACTCACGTTTTCACCGTGTAAAGTGCCCCTTAGTTTTAGTGGTTTTTATATGTGTTGGATTTTGTTTACTTTGTGTTAATAAATTACATGCATTTTCTTTTGTAACTAGAAGTTTCTGTCATTCATTTGTGTGAATATTATTGGGAAGTCCGCAACCAACAAGTACAAGGATTCTGTAGCCTTCAGTGTTAAGATCATATTACCAAATTTATAATAGTAATTATTTGATTACATTATTTTATGGAAGTGATCATTGAGACTAGGATTTATTAATATTGATTTATTTAACTGAACATTAAACTAATCAACATTTGAGAATAAGTCATTGATTAAACGAGACAATTTGCTATTATTTTTCCATTCTTGAATGAATGGTGGTGCCCCTTTTGAACTTTAATAAACTATTAAAGTATTATTAATCATCTGATTAATTTCTAATAGCAGAATTAATCTGAACCACCTGTACCCGCTACATTTGCGTGCCGTGTGATTTTTTTTTCCAGTGTCAAACGTGCCATGGCACACAAAAGGTTGAAAAACACTGGCCTAGGCAAAAGAGCGAAAATGTTGTTTCCTCCTGTCATTTGCAGTCACGAATTGATTGCAAATTGACTTCTTGTCCAGTAAGTCAAGTTTATCCTGATGTGACAGACAGCAACATGGTTGAGTCTGTTTTGAGACATTAGCTGGATCCCAGGACGCGGTCTATGAAGGCCGATCAAATGTTGTTAAACGAGACGGTCTCCGCAGGTCTCCGTTTACGAGCATTTCCGGTTTGAGTGACGACTCGCCGCTCCTGTGCTGCCTAGCAAGCCTAATTGCTGCCAAGGAAACAGCTTTGTCAACGGATGAAAAAAGAAAAAGAAGTTGCCTACCAGACGAAAAGAAAAAAAAGTACAAAAGAAAAAAAAGTACAAGAAAAAAAGAAGGGAAGATAAAAGTCAAAAAGATGGAGCAACACGTTGCTGTTTTGTTATTTTTTATTTTATTTTATGCCATCTCTGAAAAAAAACACTATGAATCTTGGGATATGTTGGGCCGCGAAGGATCCATCTGTTGCAGCCTTCAAAACCGTGAAACGAAGGCTGCATTTCTCGGCTGCATATGAAGGAGCCTTGCAAATGAAACAAGCCTTTGCGCGCCGCGATGACGCAATCGGTCTTCAAATGCAGCCTTCGTAGACAGCAACCCCTGAATTGAGATTCACCGATTGTGGACCGGAGCCAAGTTTTAGAATAGAATAGAATAGAATAGAATAGAATAGTATCTTTATTGTCATTGCACAACAGATATACAATGAAATTGCAGTGCTGCTTCGGTCAGTGCATAATAAATGTAAAAAATAAAAATAAAAAGAATACAGTAATAAGTTAATTTAATTAAATAGCAACGAATAAAAGGAGAAACATAGCAAGCATAGCGCACACACACACACACACGTCAAGAGTTCAAGGACCTGATGGCCCAGGGAAAGAAACTGTTTTTAAGTCTATTTGTCCTGCTGTTGAGGCACCTGTACCTCCTGCCCGAGGGCAGTAGATTGAATAAGTGCTGTCCTGGGTGAGAGGGGTCTGCAGTGATTGCCCTAGCTCTCCTGAGACACCGCTTGCTGGCGATGTCATCAAGCGATGGTTGACTGCCAGTGATGCGCTGCGCTGTATTAATGACCCTCTGCAGGTTCTTCCTGTCCGCCACAGTGCAATTTGAGAACCAAGCCGTGATGCAGTACGTCAGGACGCTTTCGATGGTGCTGCGGTAAAAGGCCACTAACAGTTTCTCCTCCAGATGATTTCTTCTAAGTATCCTTAGGAAGTGGAGTCGCTGTCGGGCCTTTTTCACCACCGCGGATGAGTTGGTAGTCCAGGAAAGGTCCTCGGCTAGGTGTGTTCCGAGGAATTTGAAGGAGGAAACCCGCTGAACACAGTCCCCGTTTATGCTCAGTGGGGCTGGTTCCCCCTTTTGTTTCCTGAAGTCTATGACCATCTCCTTGGTTTTAGTGGTGTTGAGCAGCAGGTTGTGTTCTGAGCACCAACCTGCCAGCCTGTTGACCTCGTCCCTGTACGCAGTCTCATCCCCTCCGGTGATGAGGCCGATGACCGTAGTGTCATCTGCGAATTTAATGATGGTGTTGGAGGGGTGGATGGGTGTGCAGTCATGCGTGTACAGGGAGTACAGGAGAGGGCTCAGCACACAGCCCTGGGGGGAACCTGTGCTGAGGGTCAGGGTGGAGGAGCAGGTGGTGCCTACCTTAACCGTTTGAGGGCGGTCAGTGAGGAAGTTCTTGATCCAAGCACAGATGGAGGGGGGGAGTGCGATGTTGGTCAGCTTGTCCACCAGGATGTCAGGAATGATGGTGTTGAACGCCGAGCTATAATCAATAAACAGCATCCTGACATAGCTCCCTGGCTTCTCGAGGTGGCTGAGTGCAGTGTGGAGAGTAGTAGCGATGGCGTCCTCTGTTGATCTGTTAGCTCTGTAGGCGAACTGATGTGGGTCCAGGTTTGAGGGGAGACAGGTCTTGATGTGGTGCAGGATGAGCCTCTCAAAGCATTTCATCACTACTGATGTTAGGGCAATGGGCCTGTAGTCGTTTGGGGACTTTGGAGCAGGTGACTTTGGGACTGGGATGATGGTAGCTGACTTCAGGCACCGGGGGATGGTAGCCTGTGACAGTGAGAGGTTGAACAACCTGGTTAGGACTCCCACTAGCTGGTCAGCACAGGCGCAGAGCACTTTCCCGAGTACCCCATCCGGACCGGCTGCGGAGGACACTAAAACTTCTCTTTGTCTCACAGGATGAAAAAGGGACTACTAAAAGCAACCTGACCAGGTTTTCCACTTAAGACTACTTAGCCCAAATAGACTACGTACCTCTACAGGCAATCCACGAATGATCCCTGCAGCCTCTGCACTGTTGCTAACTGAGTAGTTAAGGCGAAACATAGAAAGCTGCACTAAAAGTGACTCTCTGTTAAACTCTGGGTATTTCTCAATGACTGCAGCATCAATCTCTCCACTCAGAAGTGTCTCTTCCAACTTTTGCAAAGTCAACAAGTCGTTCTCACTGAACTTTGCATCTACAATATCCATGACTTTAAAGAATCCTTGTCACTTTTAGGTTGATGTGCCTCAGCTCCTTCAATGAAGCGTTTTGGGGGCGGTCTGGTCTGTGCAATGGTAATAGGCTTAACACCTAAAGACTGAACCACAGCCGTCGCCTCTTCTTTTTTTTTTTCAAAGGTTTTTTTATTAAATGTTTGTAACAAAGAAATTGTAGCACGATTAGTACAAATTTTTTTCCCCTTTTTTTCCCCGAACATACCCCACCCACATCCCACCCTCACACCCAACAACACGAAATATACACTACAAGAAACAAAAATAAACAATCAATATGGAAAAAAAACAAAACAAAAAAAAAACACATAAAGAAATAAAATTAAATCAAATAAAAAGGGGGGGGGGAGTAGCTACTCTTCTATAGTTATTATTGTTTTTTTAAAATAATTTAGGAAGGGGCGCCAAATTCGGTCAAATTTATTCTCGGATCCCTGGGTTGTGTAACGTATTTTCTCTAAATTCATACATGCCATAATGTCTCGAATCCAATGTGAGTGGGAAGGAGGAGCAGGATCTTTCCACTTGAGTAGGATAGCCCTGCGAGCAAGTAGTGAGGTGAAGGCCAGTACTCTCAGCTTCACTTTAGGTAAGCCTGAATTTGGTGCAATGCCAAAAATTGCAGTGAAAGGGTTCGGCTTAATTTGATGCTGAAGTACTTCAGAAATTGTTTGGAAAACTGATGTCCAGAACTGAGTCAAGGTGGGACACAACCAGTACATGTGAAAGAGTGATGCCGGTGCGCTCTTACAGCTGTCACAGGTCGGGTCTACATCGGGGAACATACGAGCTAATTTAGTTTTAGATATGTGGATACGATGTACTACTTTAAATTGCACAAGAGCGTGTCGGGCGCACATGGAGGTAGAGTGTATCCGATCCAGGACTGAATCCCACATGTGATCTGTGAAGGCAGAGCCTAGGTCCTGCTCCCACAGGGTTCTTATAGCTGCTAAAGAGGGGCTATGCAACTTTGAAATAAGGTTGAAAAACACAGAAATTGAGCCTTTTAATGTGGGGTTTACAGAAAGAAACAAATCAACATGATTGGCTGGCGGTTTATAAGGGAATTGGGGAATTAACTTCTGCGTAAAATGCCTGATTTGCAGAAATCGGAAAAAATTGTTCTTTTCGATACCAAAATGTTTTGTCAATTGGGAAAAACTAGCAAATAGATCATTAATAAATAAATCACCGATGCATTTTAAGCCTTTTTTATGCCAGATCTTGAATGCACCATCCACCGTCGAGGGAATAAATAAATGATTAGCTGCAATTGGGCTGAAAAGTGAAAAATTCTGCATTCCAAAATTCTTCCTAAATTGGGTCCAGATTCGAAGGGAGTGCTTAATCACGGGATTACTATTGGGAATAGCCGAAGAGAGTGGAAGTGCGGCGCTTAAGAGGGCAGATAGAGACAATGGGCTAACAGCGCTGGACTCCATTGTTACCCAAACTGGGGCTGAGTCATCCAGGTGAAAATGCACCCAATACACTAAAGAACGGATATTAGCAGCCCAGTAATAGTATTGGAAATTAGGGAGGGCCATTCCGCCTGTTTGTTTTGGTCTTTGAAGAAATGCTTTCCTTAACCGAGGGTGTTTACCATTCCAAATATAATTTATCATTAAAGAGTCAAGGGCCTGAAAAAAGGATTTGGGGAGAAAGATGGGGAGACATTGGAATAGATATAGGAACTTTGGGAGTAATGTCATTTTGATTGAATTTATTCTACCTATGAGAGAGAAAGCCAGAGGAGACCACTTCGATAATATTTGCTTCGCCTGATCCAATAATTTGAGGAAGTTCGATTTAAATAGGTTTTTAAAATTTCTGGTAAAACATACCCCAAGGTAACTCAGATGGTCTGTCACCACTTTGAGTGGGAGAGCTGTATAATCAAGTTTAAGAGCTTCTTTATTAATCGGAAAGAGTTCGCTCTTGCTCAAGTTAAGTTTATAGCCAGAAAACTGACTAAAGACCTCCAACACAGAAAGTGCCTCCGGTAAAGAGGTGGCTGGCTTGGCGACAAACAAAAGTAAGTCATCGGCGTATAATGATACCTTATGTTCAATTCCTCCTCTCCATATCCCCTGAATCTGTTTGTTACCTCTGATGGCAATCGCAAGTGGTTCGATTGCAATAGCAAAAAGGAGCGGGCTCAAAGGACAACCCTGTCGGGTCCCACGGTGCAGATCAAAACTACTTGAGTAACGGCCGTTTGTTAATACTGAGGCAGAAGGGCATGCATATAATAATTTAACCCAAGAAGTGAAAACAGGACCCAAACCGAATTTCTCAAGGGTGAAAAACAAATAATTCCATTCTACTCTATCAAATGCTTTTTCAGCATCCATAGAAGCGAGGCATTCTGATTCAATATTTTTGGGGGAATATAAAATGTTCATTAGTCGGCGGATATTATAAAATGATTGGCGTCCCTTTATAAACCCAGTTTGGTCGGGGGATATGATAGAGGGGAGAACATCCTCCAATCTGTGGGCGAGAATTTTAGCAAGTATCTTCACATCCGTATTTAATAGTGAAATTGGTCGGTATGATGCACAATCTAGAGGATCTTTATCCTTTTTTAACAACAGGGAAATACAGGCCTGGTAGAACGAAGGCGGGAGTTTACCTGAGTCAAATGAGTCTGAGAATACTGAACATAAAAAAGGCGATAATTCGGCTGAAAATTTCTTAAAAAAGTCAGATGGAAGTCCGTCTGGACCAGGAGATTTGCCTGATTGCATAGATGTTATTGCTGCAATAATTTCCCTCTGAGTAATAGGTGCCTCAAGGCTATGTCTCAGGTCTTGAGAAAGGGAAGGCATGTTTAGGTTACTGAAAAAGCTTTCCATCACCGTTGCGTCTACTGTACAATCAGAACTATACAAATTTGAATAGAATGTTTTGAACTTTTCGTTTATCAATTTCTGATCTGATGTTGTACACCCACTGTCTGTCCGTGTTCCAGGGATGAGTTGCTTCGCTCTAAATCCGCGCAGTTGATTGGCCAGGAGTTTACCAATCTTGTCACCATGCTCGTAAAAAGTACTTCTGCTCCTAAGCAACTGGTCTGCAACCTGACGAGAGGAAAGAAGGTTGAATTCTGTCTGAAGTTTTAAACGTTCTTTGTAAAGTTCAGATGAAGGTGAATTAGCATACTGTCTGTCTATGTTCAGAATCTGATCAGCTATTTCAGTTTGTTTCTGTTTTGTACACTTATTTTTGTATGCTGCAAATGATATAATTTCACCTCTCAAATAGGCTTTCAGGGCTTCCCAAATTGTTGCATTGGACACATCTGGTGTTTTATTTATACTCAAAAAAGTTTTAATATGTGTAGAGATGTGTGAAAGAAAACTCTCATCTGTGAGCAACAATGGATCCAGTCTCCACTGCCTTCTTGTATACTCAACGTCAGAGAAAGCCAGTTGAAGGAGCAGAGGAGCATGATCTGAGATCACAATACTTTCATAACTGCATGACTTTAGGTCTGACATCAATGAATTATCAACAAAAAAATAATCAATTCGGGTGTAAGTGTGGTGGACATGTGAAAAGAAAGAATATTCTCTTCCTGTGGGGTATAAAAACCTGTATGAATCAGAGAGGCTATAATCAGCAAGGAATGATTTGATATAACCTGCAGATCTGCTAAGAGTGGCAGGTTTGGGGGAAGAGCGATCTAAGACTGGATCTAGATAACAATTAAAATCCCCACCAAGAATAAGAGAATGGGAATTGAGATCGGGGAGTTGAGAAAAAAATCTCTTAAAGAATTCTACATCATCGACGTTAGGCGCGTAGACGTTGGCCAAGATGACTGACTTATTGTAAAGTTTGCCTGAAACAATAATAAAACGTCCGTTTTTGTCTGATATAATGTTTGAGGACTCGAAAGGAATATTACTATCAATAAGGATAGCTGCGCCCCTGGCCTTAGCCCTGAAATTAGAGTGAAAAAATTGTCCACGCCAGCATTTACTTAGTCGCCCATGGTCAGAGTCATGTAAGTGGGTTTCTTGAAGGAAAACTATTCCAGCCCTGAGCCGTTTTAGGTGGGTTAAGACCTTACCCCTTTTCACTTGGTGATTTAGCCCCTTGACATTCCAACTAATTAAATTAAGATTGCCCTTCATCTAGCTCAGTTATAGTGAGAGTGAAAAGAGTTGCTCCGATAACAAAAAGAGTAGCAAAATACAGAGGAAAAAAAAAAAAAAAAAAAAAAAAAAAACCCCACAAAAAAAAGGAAAACACAGATAACTGAAAACACAGCAGGTGATAACCCATCTGCTAAACCCCCAGTTGACACCACCCCATCCCACCCGGAACCCACCCCATATATTGCTTTAAACAGCAAACCCCGAAAGACCCTTACTAGTCTCACAACAAACATTCCAAGCCTTAACTTTCTAGCCTGTGCTAGCTTCCCACATAAGTCTTGTACAATTCACCCCATAACAGCTAGTAACACTATGAACAATTCAGCAAACTGTCAAAATGACAACACACGAAACAAACATACCGTGCTCAACCAACAGATTCGAAATACAAGAAAAAAAGAACAAGGCGTGAGTTAGACAATCTGTCCAAATGGCAAAAAAATAAAAATAAAAATAAAACAAACAGACACGCTTATCTAGCCGTTTTAAAATAGAGATACAAAAAAAAAAAAAAGCGAATGAGCTAGACAATGCGTCAAAATGACAAGCAACAAAAATGTCACGTTCACCCAGCCAATTTACTCATTTAAAAAAATGAAAAATAAATGCGTATAGTACCAACAGTCTGAGAGTTTGGCTGGTGATATGAAAAGAGCATTTGTCCACATTGTATACTCACAGCAGGCAATCGTATTTACTACGGACTCACACCCAGTGTAGATATGTAGTTGGATGCTTCAGAGACAGACCGCAGCCACTTTCTCTCGCCGCTCTGGAGAGTAATGCGAAGCCTCGCAGGGAAGAGGAGAGAGGGACGGAGTCCGCGCTGATAAAGCTCAGTCATGACCCGCTTGTATTCAGCCCGCTGCTTCACGACCTCCGCGCTGTAGTCCTCGTAGAACCGGAGCTTGTGGCCGTGGTACTCCAGCTCGCCCTGTTTACGTGCCTCCCTCATGATCAGGTCTTTGGTCTGGTATCGGTGAAAGCGGATAACGACGGATCGCGGCCTCTCATGCGGGCCCGGTTTGGGTGCCAGAGTGCGGTGAGCTCTGTCCAGTTCCGGGGGAGAAGGGAGAACTTGACCACCAAACACTTCGACGAGGAGCCCGGAGAAAAAGGCGGTGGGGCGCGCACCCTCAAGTGACTCTGGTAAGCCCACGATGCGAACGTTTTGTCTCCTGCTCCTCCCTTCCAAATCCGATAGTTTAGCTTTCAACAGCGTGTTATCTTCCTGCAGTGAGGAGCACATAGCCTCAAGTTGCTCCAGGCGTCCGCAAACAGTTTCTGCATTCTCCTCGAGATCGGTTATACGTTTCCCCTGGCTTGAGACCACGGCCTGGATGCTGTCCAGCTTAGCGTCCATGCTTGCGAAAGATGATTTAAACTCAGCGGCTATCGCTGCTCTATGCTGTTCAAGCAGGTCCGAAATGGAAGCCATTGAGCTAGCACCAACGTCCATGCTAACCACGCTGTCCGAGGACCTATCTGACTCTGCTGAATCTCTTTTTGCGTTTTTCTTGCTTCTAGGCATTTCTCCAAAACAGTATCAGTGTTACCGGCAACACAAGCACAACAAAAATCGACGAAAATGGGGTTTAATCGGTTAGGTCTGAAATATTTTGTGGGAGCTCTAGAGCGATCGTGCCTACCCCATGCTCTGTAACCCGGAAGTCCTCCTGCCGTCGCCTCTTCAAACCGAGTTTTGAACATTTCCTCATTTTCTTTGGCCTTGATTGAGGTCCTAACAACTTGAACAGCAGCCCTCATGCCAGCAATGGTTTCAGTTCTCTTCTGAAAAGAGATATTCAGGCACTCAAGCTCGAAAATCACTGGTGAGGCAAGGATGAGACCCAGAACTGTTTTGCCTTTCCTAAACTGCCCTAGCAGCCCATTAGCAGTAGATGCAGTATTTGAGGCACTACAAGCCATCTCCTACAAGCTAGCCAGCACTGACCCATACTGTGACAAAACAGCTTTGATGGCTTTGCCCCGTACTGTCCATCTTGTGGGACACAGGGGTTTTATTGCAGTGCATGATGGGTTCTCTGCATGTGCTATTGCTGCATGGATCGCCTTAAATTTCCCTGAATGAGACAAAAGGACTCCAAGCTGGTTGACCCAATCCAATGAGTCTCTGATCAGAACAGAGGCCAAGCAAGCTTTCTGGGTGATTAAATTAGTGCAGTGGGCTCCACAATGAACGTAAAGTGCTAGTGGCTGCTCTTGTTTTATCAGTGCCTGTGCACCAGCATGCTTCCCAGCAATATTAGCTGCCCCGTCATAAGTTTGACCTCGTAACCCATGCATTGGCAAATTTCATCTCAGCAGCACATCTTTAACTACTCCAGCAAGGCTTTTTCCTGTTGTTTCAGTAACAAAATACATGCCGATGAACTCTTCACGGGGCTTCAGGTCATTGTCAACATAACGCAGGCAAATACTTTCTCGTTCTTGCCTGGAAATGCTTGTGTTCCATCCATAATCACTGCATACTGAAGAACCGGTAGATCTCTGATTGTATCAGCTATTCCACTCTCATTGTAGACAGAATTTCATTCTGGATTTGTGGACTGATGTAATCTTTCTGGGACCCCTGCAACCATTTGGCTAAAAGGACATCATCCTCTGCCTTGTCTTTCGAGAGTTGATCAAAATTACTGTTTTCATCCTCATGTCCTCTCAAAGCCTGTCCCTGTTGTGCCAAATATTTGATGGAACTTACAATTTTCCCCAGACAGTGCCTGTTGTCTGATTGTGTATTTGCTAAAGCACTGGACAACTGTGCATTTACAGGGTGATTTTCTTGTGCAGTCACAGAGACAGCGTGACGGTGTGTATGACTACTTTCATGTGCTTTAAATTTTTCAATAGCTTTCTTCCAATTTTTGAATCCAGAAGTGATAAAGGTGGGCTCTGATTTTACAGCTAATGGTGTGGGATTCCTGGTAAATTATCATGCAATAAAAACACAAAAAACCCTTCTGCACTGCATCATAATGTAGCCACGGAAAGTCCTTGTACCACCGCTCTTGGAAGGAGAGAGTTCTGTTAGTCAGAACTTGAGTTTCAATGAATTTTGGATGTGGCTGATATGACTCTGTCCTCTGTCCCCTGACTTCAGTGTCTCTCAGCTGTCTGTCCCTGCTCTGAACACCCTAAAAGGAAAACAGTCACAATGTCACCCAATGCTACAAGCATAGCTGCCAAGTCTCACTCTTTGGCCGTGAGACACACGCAAATCAACCAGTTCACACTCTCACACGCCACACCTCAAATTTCTCACGCGAATTTGTTTTGCGGGACTTTTATTTTCAATTTCTTATTTTGAAAAGCTAACAGACATGAGTGCTGTGACTTCCTCTTTCTGAACGCGCATTAACGTTATGCTTTGATGTGCACTGTGCATTCGAAGCGGGAGGCGAGCCCCCCCCCCCCCCGCACCTTTTCTTCCGAGGTGTGTGTTGATAGCGTGCCAAGTTACCGCTGATAAGAATTGTGTCCCCGCCGGCTGGTGAGCGCACATGCATCAAACATATTAACCCTTCAATCTCACTCAAGTAAATTCAGAAGATCTTTGGATCGTTTTGTATATTGTTTTTGGTAATTTAGTTTGAAAATTAGGTTTGCAAAGTAACAAATGGCTCATCCGCCAATAAAAATGCTTTTATTATTCTGTGTAATGAACTAGCCTATGTATTGCACATTTATAGCACTTTTCATAACACAAATCAAGGTAGCCTAAGAGGAGGGACCAAGTAACCCAGATGTTTTATTTTAGCCTAGTAGTTTGCATTGGTGTTGTTCCCTCATTTTTTTCTTCTTTGAATAAAGCCTAATGCTGCTAGTAAAATACCACCAGCCACTTAACCCTCAATAGTAGATATGATATAGAATAATTACCTTTATTACAGTTTAACCAAATGTTTTAACAATAGGCTACAGGAGATATTTGAAAGCACTACACATGCATTGTAGGCTATTCAATTAAATTTGTGTCAGCGAAACCGTGAATGTTCTCTTTTACTTTACATATAAATGAATGCAGAAAAGGCACACATTGCTTCATAAAAATTCACCAGAATGCAGGAAATTAAGTGTTTAATGCTCAAATTACTGGGGAGGGACCCCCAGACCCCCACTTAGAATATGTCCACACCCAATGTTTAATTAAAACCTGTCCTACGACTTTGCAGTTCATGAATTTGTTTATTTTAATAACATTTTTGATGTGTTATCACATTTTCCAATTGTCTTTTATTTCTGATTTATTATGAACAATATATAAACTCACAGGACACAAGCAAAAATGAGTGGGTGGGGAGAGGACACGGTTTTGGATCCCTCGGCCAAAAATCTCACTCCAAACTTTTTGTGAAACTTGGCAGCCCTGGCTACAAGACTGCAGTTGCTACAACCTTTTAAGGTTAGGTGAAAACTGATGGGAAAGCTAGTGGAATATTAAAATCATGTTTGTAATTTTCACAGTTCCCTTCTTATCGTGTTAAAACCTTCCTCACATGATCAACAACCTAACATCACCTCACTTTATACTGTAGCACCTACCTGCAACTCTGCAGTGCTGGCTTTCCCTGCATCTCCTTTACTGTGAGTGGCCAGCTGAACTTCATTTGATCTAATATGAAAGCAGTGGAGATAAATATGGCATAGAAAAATACTGATGGGAATGTCAAGAACAAGCGAAAAACACACAGGCTGTGTTCGGAAAGCCATACTAGCGCCCTACATCCTACATACTCACCATCTATATACTGCATACAAAGATCGATTGTGTATGCGAGGTGCGTCAAAACGTTTTCAGTTGAAGTATACTCAAGCAATGAAGAATTTCTTCTTCTTCTTGTAAGATTCAGGCAGTTTATACACTGTTAAGCTTATAACCGCCCTCTACAGGTTAGATATTGAACTAGATTTTTACAGTCCTGTGTTCATCATCTGTGTTTTAGACCTCTTGTTCTATAATTTATGTTTTGAGGCGGAGGATCCCTCCGACGCTCTCTGTCCGGCTGATCAGACAGCACTCAGCTGTCTGTGAGTTGAGCTGGACGAGCCGCGGTGTGTGGAACAGCAATCTGTTCTGATCTCTCTCCACTATCAGACTCACATCACTCATCATTTCACTTAGTTACTCTAATGTTGTTAGGTATTTATCTTCATCTATTGTAAGAGTTTATGAATGACTGCACGTACAGTTGTCAGATCGCGGACTCCAAACAATGTCGTTGCCTAGCAACTTGCTCGAAAATATTTCATTTTCCTGGGCGGGTAGAATTGACCCAGTGCATTGTAGGGCGGTTGAGTAGGAAAAGTATACAATCGATTTATACCCAAAATCTTCCCGGAAGTTAGTACTCATCTGGGAATTTCTCGCATACCCAAACTCGCATACCCAACCGTCACATACTCAAATTGAAGTCAAAATGCGTATGAGTAGGACGTTAGTATGGCTTTCCGAACACAGCCTCAGACTGACTAACTCCTTTCTAGATGTGGGAGATGTGTGACGTTACTCGTTTTCAAGTTACATGGGTGAAGTTAATCGGAAAATAATGTTCTTTTTACAGTTATCTTAAATCAAATCTCTTTTTGTCTTTTACGTTACTGGAAAAGTCCACCAAATTTTCGCGAGCAACCGTTGGCTAGTAACGGTCATAGTAGCAACGTTTACCTAGCAAGAAGAGTGTACTAGGTAGATGTTGAATCACAAGTTCACAACATCAGCTTAACGTCAATAAGTCTAACGTTAGACAGAAAATATAAATACCCTCCCGGACAAAATTATTACCAACTCACATTTCCTTTCTTTTTTTTCTTGCCCTGGAGAAAGAAATCATTTATCCCTCGTGCTCCCTTCTTGGGTCTGTATGACCCTGGGAGCCTTCATTTCCCCATTCAATCTCTCCACAGCAGTCTTTCTCTCTCTCTCTCTCTCTCTCTCTCTCTCTCTCTCTCTCTCTCTCTCTCTCTCTCTCTCTCTCTCTCTCTTATTCCCAAAGTATGTATATATATATATATATATATATATATATATATACATAACGAAAATAAAAAACACACCCGCTATCTTTTGCGAGGGTCGAAAAGACCCTCATTGGACCCTTAGGCCCTTTCTAAGCGCACACCCAAGCCCCCTACGCTCCCTGTGCGGGTCCATGTGACCCACACCTACACCCTCACCCCCCACGTACTCCCCATTCAACCCCCCCCCCCCCAGAGTAGCACCGTGCACACTCTAGCCCAAGGGCTCCCTGATTGCCACTCGCTGGGTCAAAGGGACCCTGGTTCACAATGTGTAATTTCTAAAAAAAAATTCTTTCTTACAAATAAAAGAAAACCACCCCCGCTTTCTTACGGTGTGGGTCGAAAAGACCCTCTCGGGGACCCTTCGGCCCTTACGAAGCGCACACACACACACTAGCCCCCCATCCGCTCCCTCAGCGGGTCCGTGAGACCCACACCCTCTCCCCATTCAATTTCCCAGGAGCAGCACAGCGCATACTCTAGTCCAAGCGCTCCCTTCCCTCGGCTCGGTGGGTCAAAGGGACCCTGGTTCACAATGTATAATTGTTCAATTTTTTTTTTGTATTTATTTAGAAGAAAAAAAAACACAACACAACCCGCCTTCTTACGGTGTGGGTCGAAAAGACCCTCTTGGGGGACCCTTCGGCCCTTACTAAGCGCACACGCACACACTAGCCCCCCATGCGCTCCCTCAGCGGGTCCGTGAGACCCACACCCTCTCTCCATTCAATTTCCCAAGAGCAGCACAGCGCACACTCTAGTCCAAGCGCTCCCTTCCCTCGGCTCGGTGGGTCAAAGGGACCCCAGCTCACAATGTATAATTGTTCTATTTTTTTAGTTTTGTATTTATTTAGAAGAAAAAACACACGACACAACCCGCCTTCTTACGGTGTGGGTCGAAAAGACCCTCTCGGGGGACCCTTCGGCCCTTACTAAGCGCACACACACACACACTAGCCCCCCATGCGCTCCCTCAGCGGGTCCGTGAGACCCACACCCTCTCCCCATTCAATTTCCCAAGAGCAGCGCAGCGCACACTCTAGTCCAAGCGTTCCCTTTCCTCCTGGGTGGGCCAAAGGGACCCTGGTTCACGCTGTGTGGGGGGTTGGCGACATCTGCTGGACGATGATGATATTTTGCATTACAAAAAAAAAACATTGTGTTGCTCTTGGTCCTGTTCACACACTGTAGCTATGTCCCATTACAGAGACCGCCTCCTTGGTAGGACGCGGTCTCGCGGTCTATGAAGGCTATAGCCTATGAAGGCCGATTTTAAGGCCGATTCCAAGGCCAACGAGCCTTGTTAAATGAGACGGTCTCCGCAGGTCTCCGTTTACGAGCATTTCCGGTTTACGTAACAAGCCGTTACCTTGCGTGACGACTCGCCGCTCCTGTGCTGCCTAGCAACCCTGATTGCTGCCAACGGAGACAGCCCTGTCAATGGAGGAAAAAAGAAAAAGAAGTTGCCTACCAGACGAAAAGAAAAAAAAGTACAAGAAAAAAAGAAAGGAAGATAAAAGTTAAGAAGATGGAGCAACACGTTGCTGTTTTGTTATTTTTTATTTTATTTTATGCAATCTCTGAAAAAAACGCAATGAATCTTGGGATATGTTGGGCCACGAAGGATACATCTGATGCAGCCTTCAAAACCGTGAAACGAAGGCTGCATTTCACGGCTGCATATGAGGAGCCTTGCAAATGGGACAGCCTTTGCGTGCCGATATGACGCAATCGGTCTTCAAATGCAGCCTACGTAGACCGCAACCCCTGAATCAAGACACAGCCTGTGTGAAGGTGGGTTTTTGTCACACGAGCTGGATGATAACGATAGAGCAAGGAGCATAGGGTGTGATGATTGCTCCCTCTGCCGGACGGTTGGATTAACCCCAACCCGGTACTCCCCCCCCCCCTCCTCCATCATCATCATCATCATCATCACAACCATCAGCAGCACAAAAAAGTAAAACTCGTGCCTCCTTTATTTTTCTTTGTCTTTTAATTCCATTCAAAAAACAAAAAGTAAAACATGTGCTTCCTTTATTTTTCCTGATTTCAATTGCAGTCAACACCAAAAAGTACACTTTTTTTTTTTTTTTTATTCTTTTCAATTTCATTTAGACAATTCACGCAACGATAATTCACTCCGACTCAGACTCGAAGACGATTCCCCGACGAAAAGACACAAGGTCGGGTAACGCCAAACTGCTCCACATCGACATTCTTGCCCCTCGTCATCGTCACTCTCCACGCGCGCGCGACCACCCCGCCGGGCCCGGTCCCGTGTCTCCGGTGGCTCCCTCCCCGATCGCTCTCGGTTCTCCTTGTCCTAGCTCTTGTCCGGGACCCGGCCACTCGAGTTCTTGCGGCGTGTCTTCGCCGGTCGATTCTCGGCCGTGCGGCTGAGACCTCGTGCCCCTGATCGCTGCTGCTTCTTCTTCTTCTTCTTCTCGTTGTCCTCGTGGTCGTCGTAGTTGGTGGTGGTGGTTTTCTCCAACTTTTTTTCTGCAATGAGGACAAGAGCAAGTGTTGTCAAAGGGTGACACCGTAGCAACGGGAACAACCCTCTGTAGGGCGCGCAGCTTCCTCTTTGCGCCACATCCTTTGGCCTCCTGACACAGAGTGTCTAGCTCCTGGGCCAGCGGTGTCACCTCAAACAGCTTGAGCATTTGGCCCGTGGGCCGTCCATCCCCATCGGTCTTGTAGAAATAGTAAGGCTCCATCTCGTGAGACATGCCAGTGACTAGTGGGCGTGTATATATACACAGTGCCCCCCCCCCCCCCCTTACGTGGGGTGGGGTGGGGTGAAAAATGCTCAGAGCAGCACGTAATGCTCGCTCCGAGCATTTAGTGCTAGTAGCGATGATTTAGTATTATTAACTATTGTGACTAATAGAGCGCAAGTACCGCTCGCCGCGTCGAGAGCTCTTAAACGCAATGGCTTCCCGGGGCCCACCGGTGGCGGCTCCTTCGTACCCTTCTCGCAAGGGCCGAGGAGGCCGTGTGGACAAGGACTCGCGGAGAAAACAGGAAGAAGAAGAAGAAGGAGAAGGAGGAGAAGAAGAAGAAGAAGAAGAAGCAGAAGGAGGAGGAAGAAGAGGGGACTACAAGGGAGCGAAAAGGAACGAGGTCAGGACCATGGGGTGCGGGGAGAAGAGGATGACCAAGACGAAGAAGAAGAACAAGAACAAGAACAAGAGACACAGACTTTTCTGTCTAAGGACGGTCAAATCGAATGGTCCTCGGTGCCGCGTCAGCCCAGCGCACGGGGAACCGGGACGGGCGCCTCCGAAGCCAGGAGCCCACCGTGTACGCGGTTTCCCTGGCTCGCGACATCGTTTCCACGTTCCGCTTGTTTCTCACGACGGACATAGTAAAGCTGATCGTGGAGATGACAAACCTGGAGGCCGCTCGTAGAGAATACGCAGGGTGGGACGGGGGCTGGTGGAAGGACATGGACGAGGTGGACCTGCGAGCCTACGTGGGGCTGCTCATCTTAGCGGGCGTGTACAGATCCCGAGGCGAGGCCGCGGCCAGCCTGTGGGACGCGGAGAGCGGACGCTCTATATTTCGAGCCACAATGCCGCTCAAGGTCTTCTACGCGTACTCTTCGCTGCTGCGATTCGACGACCGCGTAACAAAACACAATAGTGTGTTCTGGTATCTGCGTTAGTAGCCTTCAGTAGCACATATCGCCCCCACTCCTGGAAATAAATGTAAAAGTAATTTTCAAAACTTTTTCTTAAAGGGTTATGATTTACTAACCGACTACACATGTACACGTGCACACCCCTAGTAGAGATACAAAACCATCCAGACTGGTCTCTTAATTTTTCCGTTAGATTATACCAGCGTTAATATCTAACTGTAATGATTTTTATTTTCTACAGAAAAATGTCTGGAATCCACCAGAAGAACCCGGAAGACTTTGTAGCGTCTGACCACCCTGATTCTATTGCAATGAAGGGTACAGCTGCCAGAAACTTTGTAAGTTATGAACATTTGCGTCTTTGCAAGCCTAAATGAAGAAAATTCCATTTAATATTAACATAGCATTTTTTTTAAATAGCACATCTGTGTAGATGACATCTACACAAAAGCGCAGAAAATGGACCACGCCTACTCATTTGGAATGCAAATTTGCCAACAGACAATACAATACACTGATCGGGTTAAGCATTTGGAAGCGCGAGATAAAGCGCACAAACAGCAAGTGCTGCACCTAAGGAGAGAGGTCTCAAAATTTAAACAAGCAACGCTGGATAAGACCCGTACCATAGAGCAGTTGCGGCTTGACCTCAACACATCCCAGGCCAGGTTAACATCCACGAAGACAGATCTGGACGACACAAGAAATGGTTAAAAGAAATGTTGCAAATTACCCAACAACATGTGAAAACAACTTAATTAAATGAAGGCCTTCAGCCAACTCCCACCTACAGAGAACGTGTTTGTAGCATCAGTAGACTAACAGACATATTTATATTATGCCTATGTGTTTTAATTTTAATGGTTGGAGATTTCGAGTCTTGTGATTTTACCCATATTTACCATTAGACTATATTCTACAAACTCATTTATTAACCTAGCTTACACAAGCAACCAAAAATGTGCATCCCAATCCAAATGACCATTGGAATGACCACATGGAATATTAACATTTGCTTTCATTCCTATCTAGATTTGGACGACCTCCTTTGTCTGCACGCCACCCAAGGTATGACAATACATGGTGTTAATATGAATTTGATTTCTCATGTATAACACCTATTAGCCAAATGTGAAAAATAATGGAAACAATCTTTCGTCCCATCAGATACTGATTCCTCCCATCAAATCTTAACATCAACGAGACTAGATGCCGATGCCGATGACTTCATGGACAAGAACGGGAACGGAGGTACACCTTCTTCTTTTTAAATGACTGTCAGTGGTTATAAAAATACATGCAGGCTTTATGTCCATGTGCTAAACCTGCATGACTTAGCTCATAAAAAACAAACCCAACAGAAAACTAATTCTTCTTTCTTTTCATTTTGCAGATCCACTACCAGGCCCCTGAAAACTGCAAGGAAACGGAGGACAATGCGGTTGAAAAATGTAAAATGTAAATATTGTGATGTGTAAACTTGAATGTTAATATTCCATTTGTAATGGTAATTTGGATTGGGATGCACATTTTTGGTTGCTTGTGTAAGCTAAGTTAATAAAAAACTCAAAAACATCTCGTTTCATAATTACACTTCAATTACACAAATTGCCCATGCAAAAAGGAATTATACTGGAACGGCTTACATGGGCGTGGCCTATGCTAAAAGATATACAATTTGTGTGCTTTTGGCGCCCCCTTAAGGTGCGAACATACTAGGCATTTTACACGCGTAAGATTTACGTGCGTAACGCGGCTAAAATGTTGCTTGATCATTTTGTGTCAAAAATGGTTGTACGCGCGTAACGTGCCTAGTCTACCTACCGATATTGTATTTCCCCTAATCAACCATGGCTGCGATAAGACCCAAGAGTAGACCCGACCCAATAGCGTGCATGTCCGCCACAAAACAAAAACAACACGGCCAACAACTGTGCCAAAAGACAAACTGAACAGCACAAATAGCCTAGCATTAAAACAGCATTGCATATTCACGGCAGCTACATAACAAACACAGTTACAGCAGCATCGGTGCACGGCGGCACAACATAAAGCCAAGTAGCCAACATTAGCCTACCTGGCTGTGACAGGGGACCGTGGCTGGCGTATCAACACCGGTGCTTCGCTGTACTCGTTGTGAGTGTCCCCCGGACATAGCCCTCATGTTTGGGTTCATAATATGAGGCGCTAGCCGCCCGCACACAACAGGGTGAGTTAACTAATGCTATACGGCGCTAACTTGTTTTATCGGCTTAAGCACAGCCGCACATGTTTACTGAATTAACCAGGAAGTCCATTCTCCTGGTTTACTCTCCCCACGTCTTCTATTCCCGAGCTGCTGTCATACAGCACCGGCTCGGCTGCCTGCAATACATTTTCCTCCTCGGTGTCTCATCAGCCTGTGTACAGTACACTGTCCGTCTCTCTGCCTGTGACGTCGGGTCAAGCTCAACGCTGATTGGCCAACGCGGCTAATCGTCTCGCGTAGGAGCAACAAAAGTTCAATTTTTTGAACTTTTGTTGCTCCTACGCGCGTAATATATACGCGCGTAATATATACGCGCGTAAAATTTACGCACGTAAAATATACGCGGGTCATACGCGGCTAAAATGTTGCTTTAGCGCGAGTGACGCATTTACGCGACCTGTACGCGCGTAAACCAATGGTTCCCTATGGAAAAGGGGCGGGTTTCATACGCGTCTGTACGCGTGTAAAATGCCTAGTGTGTTCGCACCTTTATGGATACATTTCGCAAAACTGCCACGGTAGAACGATGCAGCTCAATTTACAGAACAAGTGGATCTCAAGTTTTTTTTTTTTTTTTTAAACTTCTTTTTATTGAGTTTTTACATTATAAAAGCAATTACAAAATCAACATTGAAATATATCAATATCTCCCCCCCCCCTCCCCTCTTGATGTACAATTAAATGCATATGAATAACAATAGTAATAGGTGTAATAGCACAGGAATATATAATATAATATATAATACTTTTGTTATATATATATTACAGTAAGTCGGTATTAAGATACAGTAAAAAAAAAAAAAAAAAGAAACAAACAAACAAAACAAAAAACATAAAAAAAAAAAAAAAACACACTCTTTCTGACAAGGGATACACACTCAAGGGATACACACTCAAGGCACTACTCTATACATTACGAATCCACCCAGTCTGTAATTTGGGTAATGTTGTCAAAATACATGAGAAAAGGCATCCATACTCTTTCAAATTTATTTGCATCTCCCCTCAATGTGAACTTGATCTTTTCAAGCTTTAAATAGAACATGATCTCTTTTAGCCATCTAGTATGAGAAGGTGGGACTGGTCTCTTCCAGTTAAGAAGTATAAGGCGGCGAGCTAGCAAAGTTGTAAATGCGACCACATCATGCAACCCAGCCGGCCATATTGTATCTCTGGGCATCACCCCAAAAAGAGCAATGATGGGCTGAGGAATAATTTTAATACTGTAAATGTCGCTAAGAGAGCTAAAGATCTTTTCCCAAAATGTCTGAAGCCGCTGGCATGACCAAAACATATGTAACCAGGTGGCGGTAGAAGATTTACATCGCTCACACGTGGGATCGGTGTTTGGATATATCTTTGCTAGTTTCTCTTTAGTGAGGTGAAGACGGTGAAGTATCTTAAACTGAATAAGACCGTGCCTGGCACAGGGAGATGAGGAGTGCACTCGCCCAAGGATTAAATCCCACTGATCATCCTCAAATGACAGACCTAAATCATGTTCCCAAATCAATTTTAAATTTATCAGAGTTTGAGGATTGATAGCATCAATTACCCCATAAATCCAGGAGATAGCGCCCTTGAGATCAGTGTCCGCTGCTAAAAGGATATCAATAGGTGTGCTTGGTGGTTGAGCAGGGAAGGGATGATAACCGCTTTGTACAAAGTGTCTAATCTGCAGATACCGAAACATATGGGAACGGGGCAATAAGTACTTCTCCGCAAGTTGCCTAAAGGAAGCAAATATCTTATTTAGATATAAATCTTGAACCAGCCTAATTCGGATCTCAAGTTTTTTAATGTGCGATGTTTGGTTGGCGAGTTATGAGCAAAAGCAGATTGTCAGCCTTGACAAAATGGTGGCCGGAGCTAACTACACAATGTAATGTCAATGGACATGCTAGCTGCGATTAGCAATCCCACCAAAACTCTTTGAAAAAAAAAAATCTAATTGTATTAATAAGTCCCGCCCACATTAATATTTCTTGGCCATATATTTTTATATAGACTCGGGTATGCCCCTTGATAGTTTCCCTTGAGTTTTAAGAAAATTCCTTTGGCCAATTAACAATATTATTATTATTGTTGTTGTTGTTCTTCAGATAATAGGTTGACCAGCACTTCTGGATCTGTAATATTATACCTCATGATGGTTGGTGGAACCCAGACACAAATCTTTACACTTTGGCATTCCTTAGACCAGAGCTAAATGGGTTTTCATATGCTGTGTTACATAGCAAAGTTTAAAATGTATGCTCATACAATAATGTAAGCATACTAATCCTTTGCTTAGTTGAGTCTGCAACAGCTCCTGGTTGGTTGGTGCAGGGACACCCAACAGAAGCCCCCAAACCCAGACAAATTCTCCTGGAGAATTTCACCCTGGAGGTCTATGATGTAGCGGTAGTCCTTCTCTTCCTACATTGTGTACAGGCTCCACTTCCTGGACTTTTTCATTGTACACTTTTCCATACCTGGCATAAGAAAAAGTATTGTAAGTTTAGTGATGCATTCATTTTACCTGACAATGTATAGTATTTTGAATTTCCACATAAAAGGGTTATCTTACAGCTGTACCCTGTATTATGTTCTTTTTATATATTTAAAAAAAAGTATATAAATATAGATGTAGGTTCACTTGTTTGTTACAGCATTATTTTGCCTTGACTTGGAAGTTCATTGACCAAAATGCATGGGAATTACTTAATAAAACGTACTGAATAGAGCCGTCAGCCTTTCTCCTGGCTGGTCTGTGCACATGGTGGTTGTAGTCAAGGCCAGCCAGCATGACTCGAGCTGCATACACTGGTGGGGAGAAGCTGAAGCGCTTGTTTGCGTGCATCAGAATGTGATTATGGAATGACTCCAGCTCTGCAGTTGACCTAAGAGCATAGTAAAACAATATAACAATTACTTTACATTCCGGTAATACTATCAAAGACATGGAATCACATATTCTAAAACAAAGGCAAGTATATATTAAATATATACAGCCGTGGAAAAAATTAAGAGACCAGTCTGGGTTTCTCTTAAATCTTTATCTCTACATTACTTATTGAAAATGTTCCTGTGATTTGGTAGAAATGTTGTCAGTAGTTTAAATTATAAAATCTAAATGTTCATTCTACTCAAACATATGCCCCTAAAGAGTAAAACAAGAGAAACTGAACATTCGGAGTGGTCTCTTAATTTTTTTCCGGAGCTGTATATATACAGTCAAAACCGAAATTATTCATACCCCTGGCACATTTTTACTTAGTAACTTTTATGAAACCAGCAAGCTTTTTCTTGATTGGAAATGACACAGGCTTCTCCCAAAATATAATAAGACGATGTACAAGAGGCTTCATTGTTGAAAAAAAAATTGGAACAAAAATCTGCAGAATGTAAGAAATAGTTAAGTGTTGGTTCACAATTGTAAATGCATTATTAGGTTATGAGGTTTATGTAATTGTCTTAGTTGTGACACTAGCAGGGTTCGTAAAAGTACTTGCATATCTATACATTTATCCTAATTAACGGTGACATGAATAATAAATAACCAAATGCTTACGTTCGTCAGAGAAAGAAATACCCTCCATTTTGTCATTGTCATGATGTTCCTCTTCGAACACTTGTCTAGTTGACGACATTGCGTTACTTTGATCTACATGGTGAGAGAAAATATGATTTAGCATACGAGTAAAAGCGTACAAGAGACTTGTGTAATCTGCATGAACAATGCCAATTTGATAAAATAGGCTTACTTTGACTTTGGTCTGGTGCAAGACTGTCGAACTGATCTTCCATTGGCGAAAAGAAGTCCTCTATTTCTGGAAAGAAATGTACAAAAGCAAATTGCCTTAGACTGTCCACAATAAAAGGCCACTCTGAAATGTGCATTTGTTTTGCTTTATTGGGGGTCTGGGGACTCAGAACCAGTCAGTATCTGGTGTGACCACCATTTGCCTCATGCAGTGCAACATCTTCTTCGCATAGAGTTTATCAGATTGTCAATTGTGGCCTGTGGAATGTTGGTCCACTCCTCTTCAATGGCTGTGCGAAGTTGCTGGAGACGGCATATGGTGGAGAAATGAACATTCAATTCACGAGCAACAGATCTGGTTGACATTCCTGCTGTCAGCATGCCAATTGCACGCTCCCTCAATGCTTGTGGCATCTGTGGCATTTTGCTGTGAGACAAAACTGCACATTTCAGGGTGGCCTTTTATTGTGGACAGACTAAGGCACACCTGTGCACTAATCATGATGTCAAATCAGCATCTTGATGTGGCACACCTGTGAGGTGGGATGGATTATCTCAGCAAAGCAGAAGTGCTCACTATCACACATTTAGACAGATTTGTGAACAATTTTTGAGAGAAATGGTACAATTGTGTATCTGGAATGAATTTTAGATCTTTAAGTCCATCTCATGAAAAATGGGAGCAAAAACAAAAGTGTTGCGTTTATATTTTTGTTGAGTAGGCCTACTCAGTGCATGGGCAACTGAGGGCAGCCCCATTTTCAAATATTTTTAAATAAACTCAATACACACTGTGCATGCCATGGACTTGAACGTGACGTGATCAGTTAACCTCGGATTACCTCCCAGATGAACTGATTCAATTATTAAGATATTAACTATCTACCAAAACATTGTATTCCTTTTGTTGTATGATAATTTACATTCACATAATATGATGTTGATATCAAACACACAAACTATAAAAAAATTGGGGGGGCCCCCCTGGCAGTCGGGACCCTAAGCAACCGCTCATTTCGCTTATGCCTCGGGCCGGCGCTGCTGACCAGTGACCACTGTAAGCGGGTGGGTAACTTGGAGGCAGGCTGTCCTGCCCACCCATTAATACAATTAGAACCACAGCATGGTAATGGTATATTCTTTAGTATTAATTAATTGTCTGAATTTTATTTAACATTTTATTGTACAGCGAATGAACAGGTCCCTCCGATAGAGGGTCTGGTCCTCCACTTAAAAAAAAAAAGTTTTTTTTTTGATTGGGTGGGCACAGCCCACATTTGGCCCCTGGCTACCGCTTTGGCCCCTGGCTACCGCTGGCCCTGTCCGGGGTATACCGCCGGCCCTGTCCGGGGGTATGCCCCCCCACCCCACCCCACCCCACCCGTGAGATTTTTTTTACCTTTTTAAAGTGAAATGCTAGCCTGGAAATCCTGACCCTGATATCTTGAACGATAGAGGGTCTGGCGACGATCAATAGTAATTTCCAACTCAAGGGGCAGCTCCTACTCGTGCATTTCAAATGCCACTGCACGCAGTTGGATAGCACTACAACCAATCAGAGCGAAGGTGACGTAAGCCCCGTTCGTTTAGCGAACAGCTGTTAAACTGTTAAATTAAACGTTTGCCGTTGTCGGTCGGCAAAACAGAACATTCCACTTACTTGCTAATGAAAGTCGATTTGAGTGCCGTCTTCCAAATCGTTAAGGGTCGAGGCCAAAGCAGTCTCAAACTCACACAACATATCCACAGCCATCTTTGATGTTTACTATCACGGCTTCGACGTCGCATGCACGTCACTGTCGTCATCCGGTTACGTCCTCCCCAGAGTACCATATAAAGGGCTCTGGCGCGCCCATATTAGATAGAACCAATTGAAACGTTATCCCAGATTTCTGGTATTCTGATAAAGCTTCAACGGAGGGTGTCCAGACCAACACGCGCAGCAAATTTAATTTGCCAGCGCCTAGTGGCAGGTCTGGGAATGCCAGGCTAGTGAAATGCATGAATCTGATGCACAATCTGAGGAATTTAGTGTGAACAAATAATTTAGAGACACTGGGTCGGATGAATTAGAAGCTATTGAAGAAAGACACATGGATTTTCCATAAAAATATTAATTTAAAATAAAATATTATGCAGGGTCCTCTGGGTTCGGCTTGGAGCTCTTTTTCTTTAACGAGACATATTTCTCTGTAATATAGTGAATGCATTTAAATGCAGTGAGAGGAACAAAGCAGAATAACTCTTGTCCAGCTATCTTTATTTCCACAGACGAGGCTGAAATAGGCTGTAGACTATACACAGTGCATGGGAAACTGAGGGCAGCCCCATTTCCAATTGTTTTTAAATAAACTCAACACACACTGTGCATGGACGTGAATGTGACGTGATCAGTTAACCTCGGATTATCTCCCAGATGATCTGATTCAATTATTAGGCTATTAACTATCTAGACCAAAACATTGTATTCCTCTTTTGTATGATAACTTACATTTGCTTAATATGATGTTAATATCAAAAACACAAACTTTTTCACATATTCATCCGCGCCCCCCCTGCCAAAGCTCCCCCACAGTTTGAAAACCACTGTTCTAGATAATTCCACCAATCCACTTTAACAAACAAACAAAAAGGTAAGTGATTCGAATAAACTGTTCACAAAATGTGTCTCTTGAGCTGCGAACACACCGCACTGGCCGCGCGGCGAGATTACATACAAAGTCAATGTACTAGCGCGTGGCCGCGCGTCCACCCAATAATCGGCGTCCAGCGGCCGGCCGGCGGCGGGCGCTTGCGCGGCGCGTGGCCGCGCCTCATGAGAGGAGCGTGAATCGGGAGCGCGTCCATTTGCGGCGCGTCATCGAAGGAGCGTGAATCGAAGGCTTGTGCGGCAAACACGGCGCTGCAGAAAAAGAGGAGAAATTTCATCTTTTTCTGCAGCGCCGCCGGGCGCCGCGCCTCCACAGCCAATCAGCGGCGTTGAGATTGCCCGGTGGTCTGCAAGACGAGGTGGGCGTGTGGAGTGAGGACATGGGCTTCCAATACATTCTGCAAATATGTGTATTTTGCATCTGTTTAGCTGTTGGTTGTACTTTAGCCAAGGCAGCGCCGGTTAGCATAGTGAAACTCACCCAGCTGTGTGCTTTTCCTGAGCATAATATGAAGCCAAAGTTGACGGCAGTGTCCGTGTGGAATTCCAATATAGTACAGCGAAGCACCGGTGTTGTCCTCCGTCAGCCGGCACACTTTCACTTTCAGGTAGGCTGATGTCTGCCTTTATTTTTGCAGCTGAGCACACACTGCTGTTGTTATTGTGTTTAGTATGTTGCTGAATTACTATTAATATGTGTGTATTTTCGATCGGGGTGCGTCTTCATGCTGTTTTGATGATATTTGTGACATGACTGCCGCTGTACACAGTGTACCTACATCTGTATTTTTTGGCACAGGTCAAATTGAGCGAGCAGGCCTCGTGCATCGATGCTTCTATCGCCATTGTTTTCTGAAGCCACTTCTACAAGGAGACGCATGATGGCAGGTAGTCTATCAAGCACAGTATGGCAAGCTACAGTATATGCCGGCAAGCCCACCTTGTTTCACTCAATCGCTGAAGCTCCCTGGGTGCTCCAGGATACATTTATTTCTGTATGTTAAGCCACTTGTTGTGAATGTACGAGCCAGACACAAATACATAGAGTCTCTGCAACAATGCGAAAAAACATTCAGCTTGTGGTACTGCCTTAACTGTGTCCACAAGAACAAGATTAAGACAATGGGCATTACAATGTACATAAAAGGCCTGTTTTGCCACCTCTTTAATACGAGCCTGAACACCAGAGTGCTTGCCACTCATGACAGAAGCCCCATCATATGATTGCCCGATCAGGTTACTTTTGTATTCCAAGCCACATCTCTCAAGTACCTGTATTATTTTATCTGTCAGGCCTGCAGCATCTAGGCGGTCTGCAGATTCAAAGTGTAAAAAGCTCTCTTTTACAGCTCCTGCATAATAATATCTTAACACTAAAGAGATCTGCTCCTTTTTTTAAGGTCTTTAGTTTCATCTGCCAGAAGGGAAATGACTTCACTCTCCTTGACTTCATTTATGATAGAAGCGCGTACCATTTCAGCTAATGTATCCAAAATTTAGTTTTGAATTTGGTGGCTTGTGTATTTTGCATTGCGAGGCCCTGTCATTTTCTTTTTAACCACTGGGTCATGTTTAGCAATCATGTCCAATATAGCCAAGAAGTTTCCCCTGTTGTCTGCATCTACTGTCTCATTGTGTCCCCTCTGTGAAATGTTCTGGGTTGCAGTTAACAGTAGGACTTCTGCTAAACTTTTTATGTAGGCACGATTTTCCTCTATCTGCTTATGATGTTCTTTACTTAAAGTACTCATTAACGGGAGGGTCACGTGATGCGAAGAGAGTAGGAGCGCGAGTTCAGAGCTCCCAGACTAAACACTTTTCTGAACAATTAAGGGATAGTTTTTCACTGCTAAAACAGGCTGGCCACAGAGATAATGTCACTGCGTGACTTTTGGACAAAGACTCCGGACAGTGGAAGGGCTCTGCGACCAGTAACTCGAAGCAATCCGTCTGGCTCAGAGACCAACAGTATGGACAACATGGCGGACGGCGATGAAGTAGATAGCTTAGCCGCTAAGATAAGTGAAGGAGTGTTTGCAAGGCTCAGCGCCAGCCTGGATACTAAACTCGACCAGATTGCCAAATCAGTGAGCTCGGTGTGTGAAAGTGTCAAAGTTGTCGAGAAGAGGGTAGACGCCGCGGAGCAGAGGATT
Organism: Ammodytes dubius; assembly: GCA_026122265.1. Taxonomy (NCBI): domain Eukaryota; kingdom Metazoa; phylum Chordata; class Actinopteri; order Uranoscopiformes; family Ammodytidae; genus Ammodytes; species Ammodytes dubius. The sequence continues at coordinate 57,723 of JAOPFK010000041.1, forward strand.
TCAGACACGGAAGACACAGTAACCCAGTTGCTAGCTAAACTTGAGCGCACCGAGGCGCGGCTGAGCGAGGCTGCCAACAGGCTGGATGATCAAGAGAACCGGTCCAGACGTAACAACATAAAGATCGTCAACCTGCCGGAACGCACGGAGGGGGCCAACGCCAAAGACTTCTTTGAAACGTGGTTACCAAAAACCCTGCACCTCACGGTGAAAAACGGTCGGATAAAGACAGACAGATGCCACCGGAGCCCCGGACAGCTGCGTACGGAGCCTACTACGAGGCCGAGGATCGTGTACATCCGTCTCCACAACTACGCGGATAAACAGATGATCATGCAGAGCGCACGAAACATGGGTGAAATCACTGTCTCCGGCAACCGTATACATTTCTTTGAGGATTTTTCACCCGCGGTGGATAAAAAAAGGCGTGAATTCCTGGAGGCAAAGAAGTCATTCCAAGCACTAGGGATTCCCTACAGGATGCTTTTCCCTGCCGCGCTGCGCATCACACATGGCAACAAGGTCCAGCTGTTCAAAACTCCAGCGGAGGCACAGAGGTATGTGGAAGAAATGCAGAAGGCCAACACCTAGGGACAAAAGCTGCAACATATAGCCCACAATTAATATGTGGGCTAACTCAATAGTGTTGGCCTGTGGTGATCACACAGCTAAGATGTCACACACATCAGGTGAATGAACATAAACGGACTGTGCCACGGTAAAGTTTAAGCTACTTCTAATGTAAGATGCCAGTGGAATATGTTTTTCTGTTATATTTTTTTTTCTCCCTTACTTGTGTTATTAGCCTTTATGGCCGAATGATCCACTGCTCTCTTGGTTATTACATTTTATCCACTGATTTAAGTATTCCTTACTGTGGACAGGCTAAATAGTGGCAAGGGTTTATTATGTAACCGATCTCTTTATTTTATTACTATATATATTTTTTTTTTATGAAACTCCGTTTGTGCAAGTAAAGTGGTGTACAGTGAACCACAACTATCCCTTTAAGATGCGTTTATATAGCAGAAAGTTTGGGAAGCTTTGTTCAATCCTACAAGTTTGTTTTCGACGTTAATGGAAGAAAAGAGGTTAGAGTTAAATAGGGCTCACATGTGCCCTTTAGCGAAGTTAATGTTACAGCAGGTGTATGTGTACTTAAGTGTTTTCTCGTCATTAAGTGTTTTTTGTTGTTTTTTGTATCCCACCACCACCATAAGGGAATACTTACAAGAACTAACTAGACTGGGGTCGGCTGTAGATGTCCAGTACGTTGGTAAGGGGACACTGTATCTCTATGACAAAAATAAATGTCAGGAATGAATAACATCAAGTTCTGCACACTAAATGTAAAAGGAATCCATCATCCTATAAAGCGGAAGAAAATACTCAGCTTTCTCAAAAAAGACAAGGTGCAGATAGCTTATATTCAAGAAACCCATTTAGTGGATAAGGAACACATGAAACTTAAGCGTGATTGGGTAGGCCAGGCTTACTATTCCTCATTTTCTTCTAACAGTAGGGGGGTTGCTATTTTGATCCACAGGGCCATCCCATTTGTACTCGACACATGTAAAAAGGATCCAGACGGCAGATATGTCCTTGTTCATGGCACAATTTATGGTGTGCATGTTACTATGATGAACATATATGCCCCTAATCCACCATCCCCTTCATTCTGGACAGGTATAGCAGCAGTCTTGGAGGAATATAAATGTCTTTTTACAGTGCTAGGGGGCGACTTTAACTGTTGTTTAAACAATAAGATAGACAGAACCCCTACAGATACAAATAGAAAAACAAATACAGGTGCTTCCCTAACTAAAATGTTAGATGACATCTCACTGATAGATGTTTGGAGGACTTTAAATCCGTCAGCAAGGGACTTTACATTTTATTCCAATCCACACAATTCCTATTCTCGAATTGATTATCTTTTCTTGCCACCGCAAATCATGGGACAAGTGACGGCATGTAGTATAGGATCTATTCACATCAGTGACCATGCCCCAGTTTACCTGGAAATGATGATTAGTGAAACTACACCTGGTATGCAGAGATGGCGATTCCCATCATACTTATTAAATGACAAGGAATTTAGGAAAAAGATGGAGGCGGAAATAGATATTTTTTTCGATATCAATGACAACAAAGACACTAATCCGGAGTTTCTCTGGGAATCTACCAAGGCTTACATCAGAGGGTTCACTATATCATATATGTCACACAGAAAGAAAATGTTGCAACTTAAACAAAGCGAATTGGAAACGGATCTAAAAAAGGCGGAGTGTGTTCACAAATCCAACCCAACTAAAACAAACCTTATTAAAGTACAGACTATTAAAGCAGCACTAAACTCAATTTTAAATGAGAAGGCTTCCAGGTCATTATTTTATCAAAAACAGCGACTTTATGAATATGGGAACAAACCAAGCAAATACTTAGCACGTCTTATAAACAGTAAACAAAATTGTTAATACCATAGCAGGAATTAGAGATGGGACCGGGAAAAGGCACTTTGACCGCAAAAACATCAGTTCAGTTTTTGTATCATTCTACAAATCATTATATAAATCTGATAACAATAGCACTAAGGAGGAGCTTGACAAGTTCTTTTCAAAAATCAAATTACCAGAATTAACAGAGAACCATCAAAAAACCCTGGGGAGGCCGATTCAGGAAAATGAAATATTAGAGGCCATTAGCCTAATGCGCAGTGGAAAAGCCCCTGGCCCAGACGGGTTCCCGACTGAATGGTTTAAAACTTTCAAAAACAAGCTATGTCCCCGTCTGGTCAAAACCTATAACTACAGTTTCAACACTGCAGACCATTTGCCGGAAACAATGTCATTGGCTAGCATCAGTCTGATTTTGAAAAAAAATAAGGACCCTGAAGACCCAGCTTCTTATAGACCCATATCACTCATCAATGTAGATGCAAAGATCCTGGCCAAGGTTTTGACCTTGAGACTTGAATCTGTAATATCATTACTTGTAAAGCCAGATCAAACAGGCTTTATTAAGGGGAGGAGCTCCTCTAATAACATCAGGAGACTTTTGAACATAATACAATTAGCCAGTGACGATGACACACAGGGTCTAGTGGTATCTCTGGATTCATTAAAGGCCTTCGATAGAGTTGAATGGCCGTTTCTCTTTTATGCTATGGAAAGGTTTAAGATTGGCACCAACTTTATTAATTGGGTGAAATTATTGTATCGGTCCCCTAAAGCTGCTGTTATTACAAATTCGTACTGCTCTGATCCTTTCCCATTAGAGCGTGGAACGCGCCAGGGGTGCCCACTGAGCCCCCTTCTATTTGCGTTAGCTATTGAGCCTTTAGCAGAGCTTATTAGAACCACCTCTTCGATTAAGGGGTTTAATGTGAAAGGCAGAGAGCATAAAATCTCACTTTATGCTGATGACGTCTTGTTGTATTTATCCGAGCTAGAGACTGGTATCCCTCGTCTGCTGGAATGCCTACAACAATTTGGACATATATCAGGTTTTAAGGTGAATCTATCGAAAACTGAGGCAATGCCAATTGGGGCACTAACGGGTTCTGCCCCGCCCACAGGCTTTCCTTTCCATTGGTCCACTAAACAGATAACATATCTTGGCATACAAATTGGCCCCTCACTTCAAAAACTGGTTAACCTTAATCTCAAACCAATAATAAGGCTCATTAGAGAGGACCTAGACAGGTGGGGAGCCTTGCCTGTGTCCTGGTTAGGCAGAATAAGTGTACTTAAAATGAACATACTGCCTAGGTTACTGTATCCCCTGCAGATGTTGCCAACATCAATCCCCAACAGTGTCTTTATAGATCTAGATAGGATGTTTACACAGTTCATCTGGCAGGGCAAAAAGGTCAGAATGAAAATAAGTAAATTACAGAGAGGCAAGGACCAGGGGGGTCTTGGGGTTCCAAACATGCGAATGTACTATTGGGCAGCACAAATGCGATATTTATATGAATGGGCTAACCCAGATGCTACAAATACATGGATTGATATGGAGTCTAGAAATTGTGGTATACTAGCACTAAGAGACTGCCTTTTTGTGAACTATAAAAAAGCAAAACTGGAGGTTCAAAACAACTTCATTGTTCTTAACACATTAAATACATGGAATAAGATTAAGATCTGCTTCAGACTTAAGAACCATTTCTCACTTCTAGCTCCCATTTGGAGAAACCCAGATTTCCCCCCCTCATGCCAAGACTCAGTGTTTAAGCTATGGCACGAAAGGGGCCTTGATCAGCTTGCAAAACTATATGAGGGAAATACGTTTCAGTCATTTGAGGGCTTGAAAAGTAAATACTCCTTACAACAGTCTCATTTCTTTCGCTATTTACAAGTAAGACATTACATACCAAAAAGTTTATATGCTCCAAATTTAAATTTTTTGGAAGAAATTCTCAAACAGCCCATACAGAAGCGATTTATTTCTTATATTTATGATGCTTTCAGTTTAAATTCTAATTACTCTACGGATCACATCCGAAGGCAATGGCAGATTGATATAGAATGTGAGATTAACGAAGATAAATGGGCATCAGTTATAAAAAACACACATACTACAATGAGCTGCAATACTGACAGAGAGACACAATTTAAAATTGTACACAGATTGTATTGCTCAACATTGTTGAGAAGCAGACTGGGTCGAGGCTCTCCTGAATGTATTAAATGCAAATCACATATTGGAACGTATATTCATATGTTTTGGACATGTACAAAGATACAAACATTTTGGGTGAATGTAATGGATGAGATTGTTGCTTTGCTTGGATTTAACCTGGAGCTGTCACCCCTTGAGTGTATTCTGGCAGCTAAAGTGGACAATGCAAGGAATAATACCAAACTGGTTGGAAAACTGCTATACATGGCAAGAAAGACTATTCTCAAATTCTGGATTTCAGAGGATGCCCCTGGACTGGACGATTGGTATAAAGGGGTATTGAGAGTACTCCCTCTGGAAAAATTGACATACACCCTTCATGAAAACGCAGAAGGATTTATTGACATATGGCAGCCTGTCTTGGATGTTGTTGACCCCTCTGGTCTGACTTTTGCCCTGTAATATTGGAGATTAATTCTATGTGAAAGTACATGTCCATTTGGTGGTGTATGTGTTTGTTTGTTTTTTGTTATGTCTCTCACATTATTTATTTTGTTTTGTATCTTGATTTTGATGTCTTGTCCTCTGCTGTTTTTGTGTTTTGTTAAAGCAAGCAAAAAAACTGTAAAATATGGTTCTACATACATATTCAGTACTTAATGTGACTATTGCCTGAACCTTCAATAAAAAAAAAAGAAAAAAAAAAAAAGTACTCATTAACAAGGCATCAGCTTTATCTGCTCTCTCATATTCTTTCCAAGCAATCATTACATTTGTGTGACCCTCTCCCTTTGCATGTGCACAAAACCCTCCATCCCTGAATGTTGCCTTTTTCCAGTTTTTAAAACCCTCGGCTGATGTAAACACTGACTCTGTGTGTGGGAGGCCAAAATGCCTGCATGCATAACAGTATGCCGAGTCTTTTGAAAGTGAATATTCGAGCCATGTGTTGATAGAATACCACGATGACTGAAAGTTCCTGCGCCTGTCGCCCTGGAGTGTCCTCGGATAGAGTTTCAGACGTGGCTGGACTGGACTATCAGCTCTTGATTTGGAAATGTCTGTTTAAAAAGGGGGAAAAAAGGCATATTCGATTATTAAATTACAGCAGAGATTAATAACAATCAAGATAACCTCATACATTGGAGTGTACTATCCCATGTTACATCTAATGGATTATCTGAACCCTATAGTCTGTTTAAAAACATTATAGATTTGAGGCCATTCATCCAACTCTACTCCAGTCGAGGTGAGTGGTATGACTCATACCTGTTAATGAATTGTCAGGCTGCTTTTTAACATTGCCACTGTATCAGATCGGGCAAAACTGAAGTGAAATTAAAGTGTCCAGTTTGTGTGAAAGAGTGAGTATACCTGGAGGTCCACTTGGGCCGCCACTCGTTGTTGGAGGCTCCACTCTCTCGCTGTCTGAATCTTCTCTGTGGGAATCTAAATATATATATATATATATTAAAAAACATTAATAGGTGTTTAAAGTATTTTCCACAAGGTGTTATGATCCACTATCCAAGTATTTAACAGAAACAAAAGATTAAAATTCATTTTCTAGAGCATTAAACATATACAATATAAACTTGTGGACAATATCGATGTTAGCAGAAGAGTACAACACACAATGTAAGAGTAACAAATTTACCTGGGGATCCACTGGGGTCACTCCTCAGGGAGCACTCTTCTGTCCTGCTCTCAATCAATCTTTCAGAAACATCTAAAATAATTATAATAAGTTGTATAGGTTATTTTCCAAAAGGTTTTATAATGCATGTAAAGTATAATATTAGTGAAACTGTGAAAGTGTCTCTGGGTAGCAAATAAAAATATGCCATACTTTAATGTACTGAAAATACTAACTGATATGTTTTACAATGCACTTTCAACCTGACCTGTGAATGAATAACCTGGACCTGAACCTGGAGGTCCACTTAAGTTGCTGCTCTCTGGGGGCTCCTCATCCTCGCTCTCTGCCTGTTCTCTCTCCCTCTCACCCTCATTCTGTGCCTTCGAATTCTTTCCACTTGCCCTGACGAAGGACGCTATGTCTGCCTTCTTCCTCTTCATTATTTTTCCCTCTTTAAAAGACACCTATCCAAAATGCAGCATATACTGTATATACCTGACACATCATAACACGTTCATCGGCAACACTCTTTGCAGAGGTGCTGCATGCGTCGGATAGCCCCTCTTCCACGTAGAAGCCAAAAGGTACGCCGTATCTCTGCATACACGCGCTCAGGCCCTGGATGACATAGGCGGACATCGTAGTCCTGTATCAGGAGCTTAGTGGATGGATGGGCAGGGTCCAAGACGATCGGGTGTATGGTGCTGACCCGGTCGGGCCTTGCTGGGTCCATCCAAGCCGAGTGCGGATCGCAGCTGGACCACCTGGTGGGCCCAGCCTGACAGGCTCAACTGGGGCAAGCAGGTGAGGGTGGTCGGCGCCTATGAGCACCAGAGGCTTAACTCTAGTGAACTGCTTGAGGGGAAGACCGCGAAGATGTCTGTACTTCTTCTGGAGGCACGTGATGGGGTAGGAGTGTTCGGCCAGGCTAAGGCGCTGTGACGTGAAGGCCCTGAGATCTTAAAACTCCTTATGGAATGCGCAGCTGAGGATATGCGGAATGACACGCATGCACCTCTGAGCGTCTGAACATCTTGCCTTATGGTGCGCAGGCCCAGGTCCTCCGGTGTGCCTTCTAGCCCTAGCTGTTTGGCCGCTTCTGGGAGGAGCATCGTACGCTCTGAGCCGTCATCTAGTACAGCATAGGTTTCCAGCTTACGGTCGTGGTGGCTGAGCAGTACTTTGATGACTTTCAATAGTATTCGAGGGGAGTCCGATGGGCGGTCCACATAGAGAACCTCAGTGGCTGTACTGATTAAGCAGTTACCCTCTGGTGGTGATGCTGGTTTGTCTCTCCTATTCACCTCATGAAGGACCTTCAGGTGCTTCCCTTGGCACACCTCACAAAGCTTCTTGAGGTCACACTGGGCTGCTTGGTGGGCCCTTGCGCAGCGCCAGCATCGCCGGTTCGCTTTGATCCACTCGGTGACCTGTTCCTTAGTGAGTCGTTGGATGGCTTGGCACTTATTGAGGAAGTGCTCAGAGTTCTCACAATAGGGGCAATAGGGCTTCACTTTGCTCCTTTGCTGCAACAGCACTGAAGGTTGACTGCTTGGAGTCGTCGCTGTAGAATCTTCTACACCATGTAGAACGGAGGCTGAAGGTCTGCTCTGCCGGCTGTCAAACTTAGAGCTGTGCTGTACTTGTGCTTTGCCTACTGTCGGTACTTCGTAGCCTTGGCACCAGGACTCATATCTCAACCACTCTGCCAGGTCAATCAGGGTGTGGGTTGAGCCTTGTCGCTGAAGCATCAGGCGGCGGAAATCAGCTCTTTGCTCAGGTGGGAGCTTGGAAAGGAGACGGGCTACGTGGGAGCCACACCGGAGTTCCACATCTCCGTCAGGCCCAAGAGTCTGGAGCATGCCGACCAGAGATTGTACTTGCAGTGCGAACCTCTCGAAGGCTGCCACATCTCCACGTCGGACCTCTGGTGACTCCATAACCGTAGCTATTCTCTGCAGAGCCACATGATGGGGCTGGCCAAACTTCTCATTTAAGGCTGCCATCGTGTCAGAGTAAGGGGTGGTGGAGTTGAGGTAGGAATCGGCTACCAGACAGGCCTCTTCGAGTTTTAAATGATCAGGACTTGATATTTAAAGAGCTCGGTGCTGTCTTCAGGCAGGAGGTTATCTAGGGCTATTCTCAGCCGGGCAAACGCCATTGGGTCCCTGTGGCTGAAGAGAGGGATCTTTGGCTTGGGCCCCTTGTACACTCTCTCTCCAGAGGTAGAGGAGGAGAATGTATGCTGGTTACCTGGGTGTGAAGACTGGCTTGGGGGCTAGGTGAATACCTGACACGTAATCCTGAATCATACTGAGCCCCATGGTCTGTTGGACTGAAGACTGGAGGGTATGGAGGCACGCGGACTGCTGAGAAGGGCTGAAGAGGTGGCGGCGGGCTAAGAGGAGTAGGTCTTGGTAAGTAGCCTGCTTCTGGAGTAGAGGACTGGAGGCTCCTGGTCGTCGGACTAGGAGTAGCACTCTGCTTCAGTAGCTGCAGCTCGATCATCATCCTATCTATGGCAGAGACCATTTCTCCTTTCCCATGGTCGTCTGACGCTTCTGCGTCTCCGCTAACTGGTGGCCATGGCGGAGGGGGTGGCCTGTCTCCATAATCACCCTCGCTATCCATAACGGGTGGAGTAGAAGGAGCTGGAGGGGGCGGTGGTGCTCACTCTCGGGGCCGATACTCTGGTCGGCCATTACCTCGGCCTTTAACTGTCTGCTAGTGACTTGACGTCTCGGTGAAGGTCACTAAGCTGTGCCATGTTAAGTAACATATGCTCGTGAGACTGGCGCAGCTTCCTGTTCTCCATACGAATCTCCTGCAGCTCAGCGTTACATGCAGCGGTGAAGTCTCCTCTTCTCTTGGACTCTGGGGAGTGAGTGAAGGTCCTGCTTACCTCTCCACGCCGTCTGTCATATTCCTCTGAGTAGTTAGGGAAGCACTCGTCCTCTTGTCTGTCGAGGGCTGGGTCCCACTGGACTTGGCGCAGAGGATATGAAGCGTGTGGGTGTGTGGTGGGTGTCATCTTGGCCGCTCCCTCCACGGTAGGTCTCCACTCACGTTACTTCTCATGCATGTGCATTGTAGCTGCCTTAGGAGAATCATGTGGCCTGTAGCTTACTGCATCAACCTCATAGTTGTCCAGGTAACGCGGTGGACGCGTCTGGCGCCTTGGACGAACTGCTGGAGCTGCTTCACTGCTTCGATGCATCTTTATCCTAAATCAACACCGAATCCGGCTCGAAGGACCAAAATGTTGGTGAGGACCAGTGGACTGTAGTGGACTGTATAGGTTGGGTTAAGGGGATTGTGTTGTATAGGTGGCGACGGTTAGAACCCCATAAGACACATGAAGCAGTGGTCCAGTTTAGTGACTTTAATTATCTTCTGTTGACATTACATTGGCATTGTGTGTGTGCAAGGGGGTGTGTGTGGTGTGTGTGGGTGCGTAGGGGTGTGTGTGTGTGTGTGTGTGTGGTTTTCTCTCAGCGACGCACATGGGCCGCCACACATAAAATACAGCCGAACTTTGGCGAGACACACATGAACTGACAAACGACTCAGAACTTCACATAAACTGAGCGCGAGTCCAGACGGTTGCTTAGCAACGGGGGGACGCTGCATGCAGACAGGCTGCGCTGCACGTGATCAGCAGAGCCTTTTGTACAGCTATATTTTAATACAATTGTACCAATACAGAAACTCATGAAGGTATAAAAACAAATGTGTTTGGGCCTAGGCAGGGGCGGATCTACGGGGGGGCAGCCGCCCCCCCACTTCAGAGCCTTGCCCCCCCCCCCCCCAGCTGCCCCCCTAACTGGTGTGTCCTTAAAAATGTTGTTGTAAAAAAAAACAAAAAAAAACTCCACTTTGTCCACCAGCCTCTCAAAGCACTGAAACAAACAATTAATTAACCAAATTTGTATAATTTCAAATTTAATCTTAGGCCCCTTCAAAATTTAACCACGGCCCTGCATTAGACGCGTCACAGCATATACCGTCTCTGGAACACATTGTAACTGTCAGTTTAACATGTAGCCTCCCTTGACTTGACTTGACTTGGAATGTAATGTTGAACAAGAAGAAGAAGTGCATGGAATGTGCTCCTGTGCAGCAGCCCGGCAAAGAGTGGAACGACTCGCCTATCCTGAACATCCGAGGGTATGTATCATTGTAATGTCAGTTTCCCCTGGTAATGTTCAAGCACACAGACAGATTCAACTTAAAATTCCCTTTTTTATTAAAGGCCTACTTCACCGGTTTGAATATGAAGGTGTATTGAATTCTGAGATCCTATGTAGTATAAATGTGCAAAAAAAAAAAAAATCGGTTCATCCTAGCCTGAGAAAAGGCAGAAAGAGTGTTTTTTTTTAACCCTATATTTCTCTTTCTGTGATGTCACGAGAAAGAGAAATATAGGGTTAAAAAAAACACTCTTTCTGCCTTTTCTCAGGCTAGGATGAACCGATTTCAATTTTTTTTGCACATTTATACTACATAGGATCTCAGAAGTCAATACACCTTCATATTCAAACCGGTGAAGTAGGCCTTTAATTGAATTTAGGTCTATGCTAAAGGTGATTGTGAGCATCTGCACATCCATTAAGTTTTGAATGGGTTAAATTGTTCTGGACCAGTGACGGCGCTACACCGGGGCTAACCGGGGCTATAGCCCCGTTAGAAATCTGGTTAGCCCCGGTTCAGCCCCCCAGGATTCAGTCCCCGCCCCAGGCTAAGTTCCATAAACTGTAGGATAGGCCTATATGAAAATATCGGGCTCATCCATTTCCTTAACTTCATGTTTTTGTTTGATAGGCACTATGGTTTTCACGTTATTATAGCTTTACTGTAGGCTACTTTAACGTAGTATGCAATATGAATGATAACCCTTAGATACGTCTCGGCCGGTCCACTTGGTAAGGGGCCGCACTTGCCAGGCCACCTGAATGATGTGAGAGGGTCCTCGCTGCACCGCGAGCCGCCGCCCAGAAAAAAACTGTGGTTTAAGGCTGAAATGATTACCAGGGATTGCTCGTAAACGCTTTTTACTGTGGGCTTATGAGGGCTTTGCTTAAATCTGAAAATGACGGTGGCAGTAGTGGTGCGTAAAGCGACAGCGCAGTTGGCAATCTCCCCTTAACACCCCAGCAAAAAGCCACAGTAAAAGTCGATCGCTCTGCCGATTCATGCCTCTCTCTGACACGTCGACTCGCAACATTATGAGTTGAATTCTGTGCAGGGATCTTTCTCCCAGCGCACAAACGAACGTATGCCGCTTCCCTCCGGGACAGCCAGTGTTCCACCCGAAAAAATAACAAAAATAAACTCAAGATATAGGCCAAAAAAGACATGTAAGAATACACAAACAACCATAGGCTACATACCACAGTATCCTTCAAAAATATATATTTCGCCGTTCTTTAATTAGGCTATTCCACATGGGCAACAATGTCTGTCTCTATTTATCGCGTCTTTAAACTTTCTCCTATCAACTTAAAATCCGATCAAACTTGATTCAAAGGCAGTCCATAATTCAAATTAAATTGTTTTCTAACGAAAAAGTGCAAACTTCGGCTCCTAGAGTTCTATTCAAGTGTTTCTTATTTTTTTTAAAGTAGCAGAGGAATGCCCGCAACGTCGGAGAATGTTTGATTGCATATAGGCTATACGGGTGTCTTACCTTTTTCCGTCACATAGTGTTAGTTATACAGTAGGGCAGGCTAAATAAAGCTTCTCTTTATTATTAAATCATTAGAGCGATCAAACTTGATTCAAAGGCAGTCCATAATTCAAATGAAATTGTTTTCTAACGAAAAAGTGCAAACTTCGGCTCCTAGAGTTCTATTCAAGTGTTTCTTATTTTTTTTAAAGTAGCAGAGGAATGCCCGCAACGTCGGAGAATGTTTGATTGCATATAGGCTATACGGCAGCCGCGGCTGGCCCATAGAGGGCGCTAGGGCGCCGCCCCACCCCTCCTCCCCCAACAAAAAATAATAATTTTTACGTTTTTTTTGTGTGTGTTAATTTGAGGCAACTAAACTATTTAATTTTACTTAAGAATGCACACTGAATTTATATTCTGGCACTGTATTTACATTTCATGGCGAAATTCAAGCTCTAAACTGACTCATTTAGCTTCTACGGGCGCCAGCTCACGGCGCCCCAAACCCTCGTTCACTCAGAGTGGCCCTATCAATTTCTATTGCCATTCACTTTTAACGGAGGGTTTGGGGCGCTGGGACGTGGCGCCCAGTAACTGGTTACCTGGCAACAATAACAACAACGTTCGGACGGATCTACTATTGCTCGCGGAGTCGCGTGCAGTGTTGCCAACTTAGCGATGTTGTCGCTATATTTAGCGACTTTTCAACCCCCTGGCGACTTTTTTTTCAAAACAGCGACAAGCGACAACTCTAGCTTTTTTTCTGGTGTTATTGGTGACTTTTTCGCCAAGGCAAGTATCACTTTTAACTCTTCTCAACGAGCAGCGGGAGACTCCCCGGCCCCTCTCCCGTAACAGAGCACTGACAGGCAGCCTGCTCCTCGCGCAGCAGTCCCTCCCAGCTGCGGTCAGAGCAGGAGATACACACCTCTCTGCTCGTGGTCCGTTAGCATCCCTATTAGCAGTTGTAGTAGCAGCTTTCCCCCCTCTTCTACAGTCTACGAGTAGTGCAACTCAAAATATTAGGCAGTGCTTTTTTAAACTTTGAGCATGTATGATTAGGCTACTGCTAGACTTACCATTATCACGTTGCTTGTTTATGCGATTGACACGTTCATAACACTAGAACCTCACCTATTGCCTATGTTGGCATCATGCCTTTAGTGTGCATATTGTAAATAATTATCTGCAAACCTATGTTGGCATCATGCTTTTAGTGTGCATAGGCTATTATTGTATAATTCTCTGCAAACCTATGGTGGTGTGACGCACACAAGACATATGGTCACAATTTGTGTTTATGTATTAATTTTTATCAGTGATCATAATCACTTGTTTCCCAGCACTTGCTGATGATTTATTTAAACTTTTATTATCTCTTATTCAGTCTTTGAAGGCTTGTACTTCTGGGTGTGATACCGATTAACGCCAGAGAGAGAGAGAATGTGAACTTGTGTATAATTCTCAATTGTTATTGATGTATTTGCACTTTTAATCTTGCTGAATTCTACAAGGCAAATAAATTAAGTTAAAACCTAGTTCCCCTGCCCCATTTGTCTTTGTAAGGAAATGTTCTATTTTGTCTTTATTATTTTGTCAGAATGCACCAGAATGCTTCATTTGTATGTGAAAATCACAAAAAAATCTTTGGGGGGAGGATCCCCCCAGACCCCCCTACATGGGTTTGGTTTATAACATTTCAGCCCCACCTAAAAAAAAATTCACCAGCCGCCACTGCTATACGGGTGTCTTACCTTTTTCCGTCACATAGTGTTAGTTATACAGTAGGGCAGGCTAAATAAAGCTTCTCTTTATTATTAAATCATTAGAGCTAGCCTATATGAATGTATTTAGCCTATTACTTAAGACTGGCTGTTGCTTGTTGCTGCTATGAATTCTTAAACTGCAATATTTCCTTGTTTTCCATGGCTGGGGCTTTTCCGCTCGCTTGTCACCGTTTGTAGTTTGTAAAAATGTTTTAAATTAATTAAACCTGATTGATCATGGTTTCAGTAGAATGAAATATATGAAAATAACTAACATATTATTAACACAGCGAGCGAGGGTGGCGGGCGGCGGCCGCAGATTTGCTCGGCCTGGAGGGCGACTGCGCCGGGCATCACTGGAGCTTCTCCCCGCGGGGAGAGCCAGCGAGTCGGGCAGCGCTGGAACCTATGTTCCCCGCTCGATCCGGGAAAATGGTCCTATGTTCCCCGGCCAGAACAATCGGACCCGGGGAACATAGGTTGCCTACGCTCCGAGTCCCCCTGAATGTAGCAGTCCTCGCCGCGTAGCCATTCTTCCATATATGTCCATGGTCTCGGTCTCGATTTGGCGCGTCCGTCTTCGGTTAGTCAGTGCTACCCATGGACCTATAAAAAAAAGGTGCTACCATGGACCGCTGGTTATTCAAAGTTAAGGATACGGTAAGAAATCATGACCCAGAGCCCAGGCCCGTCTTTCAGAATGGCGATGATGATGATGATGATAATAATAAAGATGACACTGACTCGTCAGAACTCGAACCAGAATGTGAGAAGAAGGGAGAACCCGAACCGGTTGCTAGCTGCTCGTTTGCCGCGACCGTTAGCCCCCCAGCTAGTACAGCCTCCGCCGATCCGGATTTAAGTCAGTCACCTAATGAAGAGCCAAGGCGCCCTGTTCTCCGGCGGTATCCAACCACACAAGTTGGACAGCAGGTTCGCCACTTCAACAAAAAGTGGTATGAGGATCACAAGTGGCTGGAATATTCAATGTTGAAGGATCGAGCATTCTGCTTTGCGTGCTGGTGTAGGTACCAGATGTGTTCGGCTGCCAGATCGGCTCGGGTTGCACAATGATGACGCACTTCCTGTACTACGCGAGATCCACTTATTTCTTACGAATCTATTGCAAACTGCAATCTATTATAATATTATCATTCACAATATAAACATTACAATAAAGATACATGTAGAAAGCAAGTACGTGTAGTTTTCGGAAAAAATAGATAAGCTATCGTTCGGAATAGCAAGGGATTGTGGAATACGTAATTATTGTCCCCAAGATCACGCGGCGTTACAAGAGATCTCGCGAGAGCGTTCAATACAGCCCGAACATGAAACTTTTTTCTCTGTTTTATTTAATAAAAGGCGAATGCCAAACATGTAAGCTTAATGTTGGTTTTAATACAGTAAATACATTTTCGCTAGGGAAAACTGCTTTTTTAAAGTTTATTTGAATATAATTTACAGGAAGTGCGTCATCATTGTGCAACCCGAGCTGATCTGGCAGCCGAAAACACATCTGGTACCTACACCGGCACTTTCAGCGGCCTGGGAATCACCCAGAGAAGGCGGCATTTATCCAGGATGGCTACCAAAACTGGAAAAAAGCTACAGCTTCCTTCAAAACACACCATTGTAGTGCCGAGCATAAATACGCAATGGCAGCATGGAACGAGTGGGCTCATCAGAAGGCTAAAGGATCAACCGTTATGAATGCTCTGAGTGACGGGCATGCCAAAATAATAAAAGAAAATCGGGACTACATGAGAGCAGTGGTGGAGTCTTTGCGTTTCACAGCGGTGCAGGGACTCGCACAGAGAGGAGACGTAGAAAATGACATGGCAGTCAACAAAGGAAACTTCCTTGAACTTCTACACCTCATCGGCAAATTCGACCAAACGGTTGCCAACAAATTAACAGGTAATCCCCGCAATGCCAAATACACTCATCATGACATCCAAAACGAGATAATCGCCATAATAGCAAAGATGATAAGGGAGCAAATAAGCTGCGAAGTGAAAGATGCCCAACGGTTTGCGCTCATGGTGGATGAAAGCAAAGACCTCAGTAAAACTGAGCAAGTGTCTGTAGTAGTGAGATATCTTAAATCCGAAGAAGTTGTAGAGGAATTTTTGCATTTTTCTCCAGCGGAAGGCTTAGATGCGGAGTCTCTCTTTACTACTATCAAAGAGACTCTAGCCAAATGCAACATCGACCACACGTCTTGCATTGCGCAGTGCTATGATGGTGCAGCAGTTATGTCCGGCGTTCACAACGGGGTGCAGGAAAAATTCAGAGTAGAGGTCCCACAGGCGATCTACATCCACTGCCACGCACACTGCCTGAATCTCGTTCTCGTGGACTGTGCCAGGAATGTTAAACCAGCCGGGGATTTTTTTGCAATAATGCAAGACCTTTATCATTTTTTCTCGTGCTCTTTTGTCCATGACAAATTCATTCAAAAACAGAAAGAGCTGGAGCCTTCTCAGCAGCCAATTGAGCTGAAAAGACTCAGCGATACACGATGGTCCTGCCAATATGAGTCACTGTGGGCAGTGCAAAAAACCCTCCGAGCCATCACTGCAACTTTGATGGACATCAAATCGCAGCCAAATCCACGGAGATCAACTGACGCGCGCTCCCTGCTATTCCTCATTGATGCCCAGTTCATCCTCCACCTCACCTTGTTTGTAGATGTTTTCCGAACTACAAAGTTCCTTTCTGACACCCTACAGTCGCCCGACCTACTGCTCGAGACCGCCACTGACCTCGCACACTCGGTCATCTTGAGCCTAAAAGAAAGGCGCACAGAGGACTATTGGAAAGTAATCTGGAGCAAGGCAGAGGCCCTGTGCGCAAAAGTCGGTGTCGCCATACAACCGCCGCAGCAGCCCCAAGAAAAGAGACATAGCCAGAAACCTTGCCACCTACAGGACTTTATCATTGAAGCTCCTATCGAAACCGAGCATCCATCTCCAGATGAACTCCGCACAGCCTCTTTCTTCCTGTTATTGACCGACTGGTAAATGAAATGACCCGACGCTTCTCGACAGAAGCAGGTGAGATTGTTAATGGAACATCAGCCCTAAATCCAAACCATGCGACATTCCTTAAAAAGGAGAGCCTTTTACCAATGGCACAGCACTATGGTATACAAACAGACGACCTGCTGGCCGAAATACATCAAGTGCAACGGCTTTTGGAGCGAAAAAAAGAAAAAGGCGAAACAGTAAACTGCACCAAGGAGTTTCTGTCCATGCTTAAACCCTACAAAGACTCCTTCATTGACATCTGCAAACTTTTAAGCATATGTGTCACACTGCCAGTAACGTCTGCATCATGTGAGCGCAGTTTTTCGTGCATGCGGCGCGTGAAAACCTGGCTGAGAAATAGAATGGCAAATCCTCGGCTCAGCGACCTTGCCTGCCTGTCCATACACGGCGAACGGACCAAGGCCCTTGATGTGGAAACGATTATTGATGCTTTTGCGCTTAACCACAACAACAGACGGATAGTCCTCCTTTAAAAGCACTGGTGAGTACCTGATCAATGTATTATACATTTCAATGTGGAATTATTTGGTTGGCTAATTTTGAATTGTGCGCCCGTCGTACTGCCTCATTATGAATTTCCAACTGAAATGCCGTTTCATTCATTGACAGAGTGCGTCAGTCTCTGGTGGTGGTATTCCGTGAAGATTCAAGACTCAGGCCGACTCAACAGACTTTGAGATAATTTAATGATCAAATTGAGCGTGCATTGCATCCTCTCAAAGCAGGTTATGGTGCTTTTACAGTAGGCTACATGTAGGCCTAACTATTGAAATAATTATTTTTCACGTGAATGTTTTTTTTCTTCTGTCTCACTCTCATTAATTAGGCTACTTCACTTATTTTTGTATATAAAAAAACAAAGCCAATGTAAGAGCACCATGAATTGATGGTTAGTAAAAGCATGTTGCCGTGCGGTTATCTGTAGCAATTCTCAGTGAGCATTAGTGTGTTAATATCTTCAAATTCACATGCATGACGGATTCACGATTTAAATAATTCATTTGTTATGACAGTGTCTTGCTGGTGGATGGAGCAGTGAATTAATTAATGTGTAGCCTACTGTGTAAATTACCTGTCAAATATGAAATATCCATGTGAAACTTCTGCCACCTCGTTAGACAATATCCGCCCATTGCATTCGCATTATGTCGCTTTATTTTCTTTTGCTAATTTCTTTGCTCTTTTAATTTGTAATGCTATTTTTTAGGATTATATTTTGAATAATATAGGCTATTTATTTGTTTATTGTTTTATTTATTATTTCCCTTTTTTAAGGGTTAGCCTACGAATTAAACTATTTGAATGTGTTGTATTTGATAAGTTATAGGTCAATTTGTTGTTGAGGTTTTTAGACCGTTCAAATAAGTTAACCGCTGGACTAGTTAATAAACAGTTGCATCAGCTGTCAAGCCTATTGTGTCTTAATTGGCCTACTTCAAGGTTTAAGTTGTATAACATGCAATACGCTGTCGGTGTCGGACGTTTATTGCTGAAATGGCCTAATTCAGCAGCATTTGTCAGTCCAAGCATTTGATGTTTTTTTGTCCCTGCCTATTTGGATAACACTTTTTAGGTTTGGCAATGGGATATCGATATACCGCTGCTGTGGCGAGACAAATGGTTTGGAGATTTGTTTTCAAACTAAATGAGATGAAAGTGAAAAGTATGCAGCATAAAAACTCTGGTTTGACGGCTAAAATGATAAACGGGGATATTCTGCCCCTTAAGGGCTGCGGCTTCCACGATCTTGTGGCATTTCTAAAGCCCGAAAAACACAGTGACATGTTGCCAAACTTACTGCGCGGTAGGAGAACATGTAAAGTGAAACGGCCGCAATCAGTCACCACCATCACAACATCAACCAACCAAATAACACTTATTTGTTGAAAAGTATTTGGCAAAACTCATTTAAAACTACATTTATATCGAATATAGTATGTGCCATATCTGCTTTTATTGAATAAAAGAAGAAATTCCTTCTAATGTAACTGTAGCTATGGAAACTCAACTATTTTCTTAGCACCCCCACGTTTTGGTCAAGCCCCTCCTTAGCCCCAGTAGAGAAAAAATCCTGGCGCCGTGCCTGTTCTGGACAAACTCGTCTTCACGTCTTCAAGATTGCGGGCGCCGATAACAATGACCTAGCTAAATATTAAGCTAGGCGGCACGTCCTTTGTGGGGCCAACAACAGTAAAGCAGTAATGATAAGCACTAAGCAGTGAATATTAAGACCAGGGGCCAATCTGAATAGTATTTTTTGCATAGGAAATTTCCTTTCCTATCGAGATGACCCGGAAGTACTCGGCAGATAGGTGATCCGAATTCTCAAAATGCTTAGAAAAAGCATAGGAAAGGAGCCTCGATTCATCCTTTAACCCTCCTTTAGCATAGGTTACCCCGGACCAACCTATGCTAAAAGGAAAGGAGATAGTGGTATCCCATAATCCTTTACGGCGGCAAGATTTAAAGCAACAGGCCACCGCCGGAGTTTACCGACTCTACACAAATACGAACGAGAGGTAAAACAGAAGAGAGGAGAGGAGAAGAGAGGAAGATTTAACTCGGCTACAACAAAACACCCCCCCCCCCCTCACACACACACACACACACACACACACAGGCTAAATATAATAAAGAACTCATAAAAGACCAACATCATAATAGTTATTTTCGTAGCACATAATTTACACCATAAGAAAATAAAATACCAACTTCACATTTAATGAAGTTACTGGGGGCAGTTCATTTCAACATCAACATAGGCTAAGTGTAGCCTCTTTTTATTCCACATGTGAATTGGGATATATGGGAGTGATTCTCACTCTGTTGGCGACAACCTGATTAAAATCAATATGAAAAGAACGCATGGATCAAACGAGCGCTTGTTGTAGTCAATTTTCGGAGAATAGGCTATAGTGTAGTTTCACGCTAGTGACTCACGTCAGCAATACTCGCCGTTGCCCAATGACGTCGGTTAGGAAAAGTGGAGTCGAATTCTTTTGAAACAGTGCTGTCTTTTCCTATGTTCGATAGGAAGCACCTTTCATCTCTCCTTAACCCCGATGACGTTTAGTATGGAGGACGATACCTGCCATATGTATAAATAAATAAATGAATAAATACTGGAATAAATAAATAAATAAATAATTAAATGCACGAATAAATACATAAATAAATAATTAAATACACGAATAAATAAATAAAAGAAGGAATAAATAAATACATAAATAATTAAATGTCATTTATTTATTTATAGATTTATTTATTTACACATTTATTTATTTATACATGTATTTAATTATTTATTTATTTATTTATTCCTTATTTTATTTATTTATTTGTGTATTTAATTATTTATTTAATTATTTATTTATTTACACATTTATTTATTTATGCATTTATTCATTTCTACATTTCCACATTTCCTCATTTATTTATTTATGCATTTATGTGTCCATATGCTAATGAGGTGGGAGGGACTTGCCTCAGTCTCATACAGGATTGGTCACAGGGTACGGATCTAAAGAACCAATCACAAGCCTGCGCGTTCTCTCCCCTCTGTGTACGCACGGAGGGCAGAGAAAGCGTTGTTGCCATGGTAGTGCGTGACAGTGGACTAGACCTAGCCGAAGACGAGGTAGCCTAACAAGTTTGCACAATGGAAGAGAAACAAACCGGTAGACAGAAGTTACCACTGCCACCGTTACTTGCCCCTGCTCACCGTTTACAAAAGGCAAAGAAAAGAAAGCCAGAAGCTGAAAAGGCATCAAGAAAAGAGCAGTTAGGCCTACATACAGCTCGAGGATAAACGCGAGTCAACATTGGAATCACTGTTCAATGATGGCAACAACTGAGGAAGTTGAATGGCTTGACAAGTGACGCCATGGTTGCCGTCTTTCTCTTGTTGGACAGGTAAGCCTTTGTTTCGTTTCCTGTAAAATGTGTGTTATGGCGAAGTCTAGCCAAGGAAGCTATTTATGTTGCGTTAGCCATATTAGCCCGATGCTAACGTTAGCGCCCCAGTCGTTCTAGGCTAGTAGGCACATTACAAGCTGCATTAGCTAACGTTGCCATACTATATTATTAGTCTAATGTTATGTGGTCGTCAGCGTCTGAACATGTGTCATTTTAGTATTGGCTTTTCAAAATGTGCTGATGCAGTGTGTGTTTTTCTTTTTTTAATTATTGTTTTATAGTTATGACAACAAGGCTAATTCCTCAACACTTGAAACACCGATCGATGAGACCACCTCCTCCTCCATTTCTCGACAAACTACAATGTCTCATTCACCGGTAAGAACACACCTAATATTATAATGCTAACTGTTTAAAACAAACATGATAAGGCCTACTGTTAGTAGTGTTTCTCACAGCAGTCAGGCTAGCACATAAGATGGACTGGTAACAGAAATGTAAAGAAAAAGTTCGGCAGTATTGCCAATACAGCATGTTATTTATATCACAGTTTACCCACGTTCATGCATATTTTGTGTAGTACATTACACGTTTTTTTTTATCATTCATTGTTTTGCTTGTCAGAGCTCACAAGATGAGTTTTTTTGCAAAACTCTAAGGATTGCATATGAGCAGACTGTAGGCCCATATAAGACATAAACCTTACCAGCAACTTTGTGTACTGAGATGCCATGTACCATGAACACACAATAGCCTACCTATTAGAGGACAATACAAAACTTTATTCAATAAATAATAATCATGTATTACTTTACAGGCAAGAATTCAGCTCTGCTTGACATGCGACCCCAGCCTCATGTTGGACCTGCTAACATTGGCATCAGCAGATCCTCCTCCATCGGGCCCTCAGAAGACAGATACACCCACCTGGTGCGTCTGCCAGAGCTGCAGAGAAGTGCCAACAGATGTGGAGCGCAAGTGCTGTGGGCAACAACCTCACTCCTGTATCGCAATGATGCCCCACATCGAGGCATACATTTTGCAAGAGGGGCACCTAAACACGATGTGTTTTGGATGACCATCCAGGCCCAGCGGAGATTTAAAAATAATTTTGCTATGCAGCATACTGCCAATCTGTTGTGTGGCAATATGGGGCACTGGGAGCAGGGAACAGAGTGGTCATACCTAGTTGCTGTGTGTAGAAAATAAGAGACCGCTTTCCAGATCCACATGGACAATACAAAGGCTTTATACCCAACAGGTTACAATAAACAAAGTTTAATTTTATCTGTACTTATAAGTTATTTATTACAATGATGTACAGTTGTGTTCAAAATAATAGCAGTGTGTTTAAAAAAATGTAATAAAGATCAAAATCCTAATATCTTTTATTTCCAAACACGCAAATGCATTGGGGACATTGCACATTCAATTCCAAATTCAAATATGAAGAAACTTTAGTCAAATGTGTCTATATCTTTATAGAAAGTGAAGAAAAAGGAATATTAGACTGTTCATAAAAATAGCAGTGTCTGCATTTTTCTTTACAACTCAAACATTTACTGTATCAACTGAAAAATGCATGAAGCTTTAGCTTTCCTATGAATCACTGAACTAATATTTAGTTGTATAACCTCTGTTTCTGAGCATCTGTGTTGCAGGGAGCCGACCAACTTATGGCACCTGTGAACAGGTGTTTCAGCCCAAGACGATTGGACTACATTCCACAATTCCTCTGCATTTCTTGGTTTTGCCTCAAAAACAGCATTTTTGATGTCACCACATAGGTTTTCTGTTGGATTAAGGTCCAGGGATTGGGCTGGCCACTCCATAACGTTAATCTTGTTGGTCTGGAACCAAGATCTTGTTCGCCTACTGGTGTGTTTGGGGTCGTTGACTTGTTGGAACACCCATTTCAAGGGCATTTCCTCTTCAGCATAAGGCAACATGACCTCTTCAAGTATTCTAATGTATCCAAACTGATCCATGATCCATGGTATGCGATAAATAGACCCGACACCATAGTGTGAGAAACATCCCCATAACATGATGTCTGCGCCACCATGCTTCACCGTCTTCAAAGTGCACTGTGGCTTGAATAGTTAGTCAGACGACCCCCAAACACTGAATTCAAGCCACGGTACACTTTGAAGACAGTCTGAAGACAGACTTTGGCACAGACATCATATTATGGGGATGTTTCTCATACTATGGTGTCGGGTCTATTTATCGCATACCATGGATCATGGATCAGTTTGGTTACATTTAAATACTTGAAGAGGTCATGTTGCCTTATGCTGAAGAGGAAATGCCCTTGAAATGGGTGTTCCAACAAGTCAACGACCCCAAACACACCAGTAAGCGAACAAGATCTTGGTTCCAGACCAACAAGATTAACGTTATGGAGTGGCCAGCCCAATCCCTGGACCTTAATCCAATAGAAAACCTATGTGGTGACATCAAAAATGCTGTTTTTGAGGCAAAACCAAGAAATGCAGAAAAAATTGTGGAATGTAGTCCAATCGTCCTGGGCTGAAACACCTGTTCACAGGTGCCATAAGTTGGTCGGTTCCCTGCAACACAGATGCTCAGAAACAGAGGTTATACAACTAAATATTAGTTCAGTGATTCATAGGAAAGCTAAATCTTCATGCATGTTTCAGTTGATACAGTACATTTTTGAGTTGTAAAGAAAAATGCAGACTGCTATTTTTTTGAACAGTCTAATATTCCTTTTTCTTCACTTTCTGTAAAGATGAAGAAACATTTGACTAAAGTTTCTTCATATTTGGATTTGGAATAGAATGTGCAATGTCCCCAATGCATTTGCCTGTTTGGAAATAAAAGCTATGATAAGGTACATAGATTTATATGTCTATGTATTCCCAGGAGGAACTGAAGATACTAAGTCCTTTTGTTTTTATATTATGTACGAATAAAACATGTCAAATGACTTTTAATTTGTTATTATTACGGATATCAAGACATAACATTTATCATCTCTGTAAATGTTGCACAAAATAATTACAACCAATGTTGTGTGACAATATTTTTTTAATTCAATATAAACATGGTCATAAACTTTGTCCAGGGGTCCAGTTTTTGCAGACAAGTCTGGTCTGGCTCTGCATGTGGCTGCATCAGCTGTGGCAACTTGTATTTGTGGCAGTGACTGTCCTTAGGAGAGAATATCAGAAGACAAACACAATGAACAACGGTATTAGTGGTTTAACACAGAGTTGCAGAGAAAATCCTTCATGACGTGGTTTATCCTTACACTTTGATTGCATAGAGAAGCGCTATAAAAATCCAATCCATTATTATTATTGTTGTTCTTCAGATAATAGGTTGACCAGCACTTCTGGATCTGTAATATTATACCTCATGATGGTTGGTGGAACCCGGACACAAATCTTTACACTTTGGCATTCCTTAGACCAGAGCTAAATGGATTTTCATGTGCTGTGTTACATAGCGAAGTTAAACATTTATGATCATACAACAGGGCTCCAGACTAACCTTTTTTACTAGGAGCACTGGCACCCCTAACTCAGAATTTTTAGGGGAGCAAGCAGAAAATTTAGGGGCACACCTTAAATAGACCTGCAACGCATCTATTAAAATGTTTCCCAATTTCAACTATATTAGGCCTATTGATATTGTATTGCCAGCATGTTTTAGACCACACTGACAACAGATGATACAGTTAATTGTGTTTTTGATTTTGCATCACCATGTGAAATCCTTCAGACATTCCTTTGGGGAAAGGAATTTCTTTTGCCCATTTTCACCACAACCACTTCTACATGCGAGCCCTCTGATTTTTCTTACTCTATCTCTGCTGACTCCTGTAAGGAAAATAGCCTAGTTATTGGCCCAAAAGTAACTAGTAGGAGCTAGATGACAATATCAACTAATTTGCAGTATAGGCTATGCTATTCTGAAAGAGGCAAAATTAATAGAAAATGCTGACCAGGTAGTGTACAAATGAACTAGGCCTATTTACATATTTACAAACTCACTTTACACACTTTTTTTGTTGCCATATAACTACAAGGTTAGCTTTTTTATAGATATGCAGCGCTTGCTTGCGTACATCAGAGTGTGATTATGGAATGACTCCAGCTCTGCAGTTGACCTAAGAGCACAGTAAAACAATATAACAATTACTTTACATTCTGGTAGTAATGCTATCAAATACATGGCATCACATATTCTAAAACAAAGGCAAGTATATATTATATATATATATATATATATATATATATATATATACAGCCGTGGAAAAAAAGAGACCAGTCTGGGTTTTTCTTTAATCTTCATCTCTACATTACTTAATGAAAATTTTCTAAATGACAATATTTTTACTGTGATTTAGTAGAAATGTTTTCAGTAGTTTATATTATAAAATCTAAATGTTCATTCTACTCAAACATATGCCCCTAAAGAGTAAAACAAGAGACACTGAACATTCGGAGTGGTCTCTTAATTTTTTCCGGAGCTGTATATATACAGTCAAAACCGAAATTATTCATACTCCTGGCAAATTTTTACGTAGTAACTTTTATGAAACCAGCAAGCTTTTTCTTGATTGGAAATGACACAGGCTTCTCCCAAAAGATAATAAGACGATGTACAAGAGGCGTCATTGTGGAAAAAACTTTGAAAAAATGATGTCCAAAATGATTCATACCCTTCTCAATAATCAATAGAAAAGCCTTTATTTGCTATTACAGCAATCAAACGCTTCCTATAATTGCTGACCAGCTTTTAGTATGTCTCCACTCAGTGGCGCAAAAAGGGGGGTATGCGCTATATGCGGCGCATAGGGGCGCCGCACAAGAGGGGCGCCAAAGCGATCGGGGGAAAATTGTTCGGAGTCGGCATTTTTCTGTATTTAACAGCGTTTGTGTAAATTATATGATCAATAACAGAGGCATGTCACTGATTAGGCGCCCCCCGCTCCTTCGCCTCCTCCTCCCCACAAGGCGCTCCAGTGCCCCCTCGAGCACGCGCTGGAGCGCGAGAGCTTTCGTGGTGACAGGGAACTACAGATGGAGAGGCAGAAACAAAAGCTCTCGGGGGCACAAAACAGAAAACGGGAAGATTGAGAAGGAGAAATATTGCGTGGATGAAAAAAAAAGTTTTTCAAAGTGGTTGAAAGAATAAATAGCCTACACCTAGCCTACACGGAATTTGCCAACCTTTGTTTATATGGCCGATTGTATTGATGAATGCAAACTGATTATCGGCCGCGACTCGCGGATTGTCACTGCAGATTAACGTGTCACCTCAAGTTTTTGACTATTGCTGTTTTCACAGTTTTTGAATGGTAGTGTAGTGATTATAGCAGGTCAGCGCCAAAACAACACACTCACCTGTTTCCCACTATTATCATATTTTGCACCGTTCCAGCGCACAACTGGCCTGGCAAGTGTCTGCATACACCCCAGAAAGTGGGTAGTTGCGCCCCTGTCTCCACTAGTATTTTTGCCCATTCATCTTTAGCAATGAGCTCCAACTCTCAACTCAACTTTTCCACAATTATCTTTGGGGAGAAGCCTGTGTCATTTCCAATCAAGAAAAAGCTTGCTGGTTTCATAAAATTAACTTAAAGTCAAAATGTGCCAGGGGTATGAATGATTTCGGTTTAGACTGTGTATACATTATATAGGGGAGCTTTTAAAGGTGGACAATTCGAGGCAGGATACCCAAAGATGGTTAAAAATGTATGTTGGCATGTTTGTTTCTCTTTTCCCCCATTTACACAGCGTATACACTAACTGACATGTACCCACTGTCTGCACATATATTTGATACCTATATCATTTATAACGCATTGTCTAGGCCTATGTATTGCCCATCATATAGAACAGTATTGTAGCACACATATTCACTTCTACATCAAGCTTTACTCACCGAGAGACTGGATAAATACTTGACAAAGGCGAGGTGGTCTCATCGATCGGTGTTTCAAGTGTTGAGGAATTAGCCTTGTTGTCATAACTATAAAACAATAATTAAAAAAAGAAAAACACACACTGCATCAGCACATTTTGAAAAGCCAATACTAAAATGACACATGTTCAGACGCTGACGACCACATAACATTAGACTAATAATATAGTATGGCAACGTTAGCTAATGCAGCTTGTAATGTGCCTACTAGCCTAGAACGACTGGGGCGCTAACGTTAGCATCGGGCTAATATGGCTAACGCAACATAAATAGCTTCCTTGGCTAGACTTCGCCATAACACACATTTTACAGGAAACGAAACAAAGGCTTACCTGTCCAACAAGAGAAAGACGGCAACCATGGCGTCACTTGTCAAGCCATTCAACTTCCTCAGTTGTTGCCATCATTGAACAGTGATTCCAATGTTGACTCGCGTTTATCCTCGAGCTGTATGTAGGCCTAACTGCTCTTTTCTTGATGCCTTTTCAGCTTCTGGCTTTCTTTTCTTTGCCTTTTGTAAACGGTGAGCAGGGGCAAGTAACGGTGGCAGTGGTAACTTCTGTCTACCGGTTTGTTTCTCTTCCATTGTGCAAACTTGTTAGGCTACCTCGTCTTCGGCTAGGTCTAGTCCACTGTCACGCACTACCATGGCAACAACGCTTTCTCTGCCCTCCGTGCGTACACAGAGGGGAGAGAACGCGCAGGCTTGTGATTGGTTCTTTAGATCCGTACCCTGTGACCAATCCTGTATGAGACTGAGGCAAGTCCCTCCCACCTCATTAGCATATGGACACATAAATGCATAAATAAATAAATGAGGAAATGTAGAAATGAATAAATGCATAAATAAATAAATGTGTAAATAAATAAATAAATAAATAATTAAATACACAAATAAATAAATAAAATAAGGAATAAATAAATAAATAATTAAATACATGTATAAATAAATAAATGTGTAAATAAATAAATCTATAAATAAATAAATGACATTTAATTATTTATGTATTTATTTATTCCTTCTTTTATTTATTTATTCGTGTATTTAATTATTTATTTATGTATTTATTCGTGCATTTAATTATTTATTTATTTATTTATTCCAGTATTTATTCATTTATTTATTTATACATATGGCAGGTATCGTCCTCCATAGTTTAGGGGTTAAGGTATCGGAAAGGAGGCTTATAGGTTAGGAGATTGGACTATTCGGATAGGCCCCAGGTTACAGTTATGCAGTCTGGATTAATGTTATTTTAAGGCTCTATGCCATTTGAGTTTATGCATTTATGCTTACCTTTACTTATATTTAAAGAGGTAATTATACACTTAAAAAAGACAGTATTTAACACACAGAGCTTAGTTATTATACTTGCAACTATGGTTGCAAAATTCCGGGAATTTTCAAAGTTGGAAACTTTCCATGGGAATTAACGGGAATTTATGGGAATTAACGGGAATTTTGGGAATTAACGGGAATAAACGGGAATTTACTAAATTTAAAGCCACCCAAATGCACTAAATTCTCCTAACTATGTTATTTCAGTCCAGGCAAACGTTCTAGACAGAAAGCAGTTTTTTCAACTAAGTTTTAATATATTTATGAATATTTAATTTCAAATCAGATTTTTTTTTAAGTTTATTGAGACACCCAACTTGATATCATATATTGATTTTAACTAGACCAGGTTTACAGAGGCTTAAACTGTGATTTTACATATAGTTGGGGACAATGTATTTTAGCATAATCTTGACTAAAACAACCAGATGTTATGCAAGTACACTTGGCAACTTGCACTTAGCACACATCCTACTGCAGGGGTACTGAGGCCATGCCCCCTACATGCTCTGTGCATTCCTCCATCAAATGGGGGGCATTTGACTTTATTTATTGAATGGTTGGGTTCAGACAGATGACTAATATTTAACTCGACATTCATCTTTTTGTTGTTCAGTGAAATTATTGATTGTTCATAAAATAATCAAAACTTGATAAAGTTCTTCTTACAAATAAATCTGTTCAAATGTAATGTTTTTTAATTGTATTATTTTGCATGGAAGTCTGCCTAAGACCAAACATAGTGTTTAAATGTTTAGATTTATGTTTGGATGTGAAAAAAAAAACATTTAAATTACCGACATTTAGTTAATTCCTATAATTTCCAATTTTGAATATTCCCAAAATTCCGGAGCGAAAGTTCCCGTGGAAACTTTCCACCCCTTTGCAACCCTACTTGCAACACATAGTAGGCTATTTGATTAGCTAGTAACATACCTACAAAATCCACTTACTCTCTCATATCACAGCAATGATGAGGCTGCACAAATTAAACCAGGTCGCATCCTGTAGGCCTACTATAAAAATTGGGAAAAGAAAAAAAATACGATGTGATTTAGGGCTGGGCGAAATGGGCAAAAATCAATATCTCGATATTTTTTTACTATATCTCGATACACGATATATATCTCGATATATTTCAAATCTCCTCTAGAGCACATCCTAAATGCTCAATTTAATTAATTTTTTGCATAACATCACACCAGTAATATGATTTAAATAGTCCCTGCAAAATGTGTCTGCACTAACAATGCATTAGGCTACATGAAACATGTTTATATTCTTTAGTGCTTTCTATTGGAACAATTTGAAACTTGCACATGGCAAAGAGTTTGCACATTGTATTGATTATTCCACATCCTTCCACTCCCATACAATGGATCCAGCATTATTTTATTTGGAAACAGTTTTTTCCATCTTCTGTTAATCTGTAAACTGAGAACACTAATTATGACTCATTACAACCACTTACTAATTGTTTATCACCACTAACCCCCTGAAGATAGCAGCCACACTTTAAATGCAGAACCGGTTTTGATCCATAATAGTAGTCTATGTGTATAAAATGCTCTGACATGTATAATGGTTACTGTCGCTTTAAGAGCAGTTGCTCCCAGTCTATAGTGTAAGTTAAGTTTCGTTTTCTGCCTGTTAGTCCGAGAGAGAGATTCATGCGAGCGCAAACAGCAGGTGGCTCATCGTCCCTCTGTTACCTGCCTTATTGTTTAATTCTCCTATTTAGTTAATGAAAATAAAACTGGAAGACAATCAGAGGATTTAAATAAATACGGCTGAGAATAATAGCCTATAGTCTAAAGAAAGCAAAGTCTCATCATTCCTTGCATTCTAACCGATGCACCATTCCTGGATGCTATTCATACCTATTGATCTAGCCCTCCTGCATTATCACTAAAACACTGTTTTATTTTATAAAAAATACTCGCAAATGTAGCCTACTTTACATAGACTTTTAGTTAATACACGGTGTGCACCTCCCTTGGTGCTGACATGGACTTATTATAAGAGGCTGCCCGTAATAAATGGGATGCCGTGGTTGTGTGACGTTGGACCAAAAACTCCCCCGGCGCTCGTTCGCCTTCCTCTCATAAGGACCAGGCTCTGTAAAGCGGCCGCTTATGCTGTCAAGCGCCCGTCTACAAAAAAGGTCCATGCTATGAACGACGGCCACCATCGCCGTCTTTCGCGCCCCTCCACCCGCTCGTTCGGCTGTCATAAGAGCACAAGAGCCCTCGTCTTTTTTTCTCCCCCTCTCGTCGTTGTTTTCACATGGCGATTAAAGTAAACACTCACAAGGCACAGACTACGTCACAGGTGCACGCCCAGGAGACTCTGGTTGGGAGGGGTGAGTGAGTGAGTTGCCAATGCATGTAGTCTGAAGGCGCGTGTCCACCTGCGTCAAGTCATATTTTGTTCTGACGCGACGCGGTGACGTATTCGCCGCTTGGGGGCGGGGGTTTGTGGGCTGGACATTATACGGAAGCAATGTCTTTCGTTGAGCCAATGAAAACGATTGCCACATATTTTGTGAAGTTTTGTGTAGTTTTGGAGGGTAAATACAGGCATTTCAAAGTAAGAAGAAGAAGAACAACAACGATATACATTTTGCAATGGACCGACGGCGAAGACTGCAGCAACTCCTGGCGACTCGAAATCGGGTAGTCAACGTAGCGATGCTTTATTTGCGGCGGAAGAGGGGCAGACGGCAGTTTTGGGTTCATCCCATCTTGACTCGCCGGCAGCAGAGTGGCGAATACCACCGTCTCGTCCAGGAGCTGCGACTTGATGCTGACCGGTTCCAGCAGTACTTCAGGCTGCCAACGGAGCTCTTCGATGAGCTTTTGTCGAAGGTGGGGCCGCAGATCGCCAAGAAGGACACCGTTTTCCGGCTGGCTATTTCTCCTGCCCAGCGCCTTGCCATTTGCCTTCGGTATGTTGCACATTGAGATGTGTTGCCGTCGATTTGTTTACCCATGTTGAGTTTGGCTCTTATGTGACTCTAAATTGTCTTAATTGGTCTATGTAATGTACGGTAATGTATTTTTATCTAAAGAGTGATATAGAACTTCCAGTAGGGTCTATCAATATGCCCTTTTTTCCGTTTCCATTGACATAATCTTCTGTTAATCAATATGTTTGTCTTACTTTTTTTTTCTCTTTTTTACTTTTTCCTTTTCAAAAAGTGAAAGCGCCTTTTTTTTTTCTTTTGCGCCTTTTTTTTTTCTTTTGCGCAAAGGCGCCTGTGGTGTTGCTGGTGCTGATGCTGATGCTGCCACTGCTGCTGCCGTTTCCATTGACATAATCTTCTGTTAATCAATATGTTTGTCCTACTTTTTCTCTCTTTTCATAGGTATCTTGCTACAGGCGATTCGTTTCGCAGCATAGCTTTCAGCTACAGGGTGGGTCACTGCACTGTAGCCAGAATAGTGAAGGAGGTGGCAGGTGCAATTTGGGATGTCCTGGTGGAGGAGTTCATGCCTATGCCAGATATGCAGGAGTGGAAGGGCATTGCTGAAGGCTTCAGTTCCCGGTGGAACTTCCCCCACTGTCTTGGGTCTATTGACGGGAAGCATGTTGTCATCCAGGCCCCCAGCAACTCGGGTTCGTTGTTTTTTAACTATAAAGGGACGTTCTCTATAGTGTTGTTGGCGGTAGTGGACTCCGACTACCTTTTCAGGGTCGTTGACGTTGGTGGGTACGGCAGGACGAGTGATGGAGGATCGCTTCACAACTCCGCCTTTGGGGAGCGCCTTCGTGATGGGACCCTGGACCTCCCAGCAGATGCCATAATCCAGGGGTCGGAGCACAGAGGACCGATGCCCTTTGTGTTCGTGGGTGATGAGGCTTTCCCCCTGCGCCGAGACCTGATGCGCCCCTACCCCGGTCTGCATGCTCCTGGACCAAGGCGAGTTTTCAACTACCGCCTCAGCCGCGCCAGGTTAGTTGTGGAGAACAGCTTCGGCATACTAGCTTCTCAGTGGAGAATGTACCGGCGGGTGCTGTGCGTTAGCCCTGACACTGCAGAGCTGTGTGTCAGAGCGACATGCATCCTGCACAACTACCTGCGTGTGAGGACACTTCTGCAACCAGGGCAGCGGACCTCCTCTGCTGGTGATGCTGCTGGTGCTGGTGCTGGTGGTGGTCTGAGGGACATCCTCCGACTAGGAGCACGCAACGCCACACGGGAGGCCCTGAGACAGCGGGAGCAGTTTACCTCCTATTTCTCTGAGGAAGGAGCAGTCCCCTGGCAGGTTCGTCCATGATCGGCGTCCACCACAAAAAAAAGGTTTTTTTAAAAACCACAAACGGCTCTTTTAAGAGCCACCTCACAATGTCATTAAAAGCAAATTTCCAAACTTGCACAAGCATTTCAACTCCCACGGTCTACATTTTGTGTTGAGCAAAACCAACATAGTGGTGTAGGTTAGGCTTAAAAGGTAACACTGTGGTTAAACACCCTGTTTACGGTAAAGCTTATATTTTGGCCCAGTGCTCATATATCTATCTTTAATCATTATCAGGGGCGCTGTACTGCGGCTGACCCTGCGCTCTCCCCCCCTCCCAAGTAACTTGAGAGGGGATATGCGAAAAGACAAATTTCAATTGACAATAAAGATAAACTTAACTTAATGTTGTTTGTCAATGACATTTGTTATTAACTTTAACATGTAAGCCTATTCATTTTAAACTTGATCAACACCCAAAATCACTATGTACATTAGGTGAGCCAATACTGGCATATTTCACATTCCTATTACAGGGCATTACATTATATTTTAGGCCGCAGATCTCCAAATGCAATTTTTCTTCTCAACTGAACAGTCACCACCTAATATTTCCCTCTGTAAATGTAAAATGTAGTTATTCTCTTCTGATAGCTGTAATCATAGTTTGAAAAGATAAGGACTAGACAAAGACAATTTATAAACACACATATTAAATAATAGAAACATTTATTGAACAGTTAACACAACCCAAACATCCAAAACAGAACACTGAACAAGCAACAACTAAACACAACAAACAATTAAACGGGCTCTCTCTCCTGCCTCTTGCCAGCCTCATAAATAAGGCGATGGATATTAAATTTTACGTCCGCCTTTGCCGACGCTGGAAGGCGGCTAAACTGAGGGAGTATTCCCAAAAAAAAAAGTTCGTCCTCATTGTTCACACTGAGGTGGGGCTGAGGTGCCGGGGGCTCGTCACACACCTCAGCAATGGCACTGTTTGAGGCATCCAGCCTTTCGAGCAACTCCTTCTCAAAAAAGGAAAGCGGCTTTTTTTTCCTTTTGCGCAAAGGCGCCTGTGGTGTTGCTGGTGCTGGTGTTGCTGCTGTTTCCTCCTCCATCACCGCTTCCTCCACAGGTGGTGTTGGAGCTGGAGGTGGAGTTGGAGGTGCTGGAGGTGGAGGTGTGGCAGCTGGAGGTGGTGACATGGCAGCTGGAGGTGGTGACATGGCAGCTGGAGGTGGTGACATGGCAGCTGGAGGTGGTGACATGGCAGCTGGAGGTGGTGACATGGCAGCTGGAGGTGGTGGCATGGCAGCTGGAGGTGGTGGTGGAGGTGTGGCAGGTGCGGGTGGAGGTCTGGCAGCCAGAAGCGGAGGTGGTGCAGGTGTAGGGGTAAGCCGTGGCGTGTTGCTACTGCCCAGCCGGGCATCAACGATGGGGCCAAGGAAACTCATGATTGCCATGTACTTCCATGGCCTGCGGTTACTTGCACCTGCCCCACTCCGCTTCTCCTCCTTCTCTCTCCTCCTCGCCTTCACAAAAGTGTCCCGCAGGGACTTCCATTTGTCCTTGCAGGTTTGCTCTATAATGATTGTAAAATTAAATTTAGGTTAATTCACAAGTGTGATAGTGTAGGCTTAAGAAGGTAACTGATAACCCTATAGAGGCTTTGTAAACATTTTCCTGTATAGGAGGAAATAAATGATATTGGGGAACATTATTTATTTATCATGCATCACTATACTGTTCAACCAGTGGTAGCTATACTGTAAATCCTAAACTGAAATCACTATGCTGCATAACCTTTGATCATTCAGCAAGAACATGTATTATCTGGACATATTATGCAATTGATATGTTATTAAAAACCTACTTAAAACGTTTGGTTGATTGCTTTTTTCTGTGCAAAGATTGGTAAGTAGTAAAACGAACAAGACAAAGGGAACGCACATTTGCATTGGAGTCCTCATTAAAAACTTGTCTCATCATATTCATTTATGCTTAAAACATTTCATCCGCACTTACCATCTCTTCCAACAATTCTTGCCACCTCCCTCCAAGCATCTAGCCTGGTGCTACCAGACCATCGTACTTCATTTCATTTGTACAGAAGGTCTGGAAGTGCTGTAATTGGCAAACGTTCACTCACTTGGAGGCGGGTGTCTGTTGAAGTTTTAAAATGATTGGATCTGCCCACTCCCTCTGTTCCCTGATTGGACGGCTGTAGATTCTCCGGAGAATCTGGGAAATGCGCTGTACACCCAGACTGACTACTGAAGGGAAAATGAAATTTGGCCGGAAGTAGGCGGGCGGGCGGAGCCAGGCTACCAAGCATCACTCTTGAATTGAGAATTCCTGTAGACATCCAGACTCGAATCAAAAATGACAGAAAAATTGGACACGGCAACTATTAATTTTTCTTCCATTTTTTTGACAGCGGTGACAGCGGGAAAATGTATCTCTAGATATGAAACCATAGCAACGGCAATAAACAATTTCTCGCCGCAGAGTTTCCATTGGCTGCCGCCCCACTTTTTGACGTTCTCATTTGCATAAAGTATCCAGCGAAATACTTTTTCGCCGCGCCGCTGTCGACCATTCGCCGCGACGTGCCCCATAATGCCTTGCGGTGGCGTTTCTGCCGTCTGACGTAGTTCCATAGGAAATGAATGGGCTTTGCCGTCGCGTCAGATAACTTGACGCAGGTGGACACGCGGCTTGAGGCAGAGAGCCACAGGAAAGAGCGAGAGAAGCGAACACCAGCGAGTTTGCCGGTGGCGGTGGCGGCGGCTAAAAAAAACACATTACGTGCCAATTTGTATTCGATGGTCGCGATAGGGTCATTTTATACATCCCCTGGAGCACATCTCGCGATACATCGAATATATTCGATATATCGCCCAGCCCTAATGTGATTAAGTAGTAGGCTACATGGCACTACAGTGTATTTTAAAGTAATGATTTTAACCAGTGCTTTTTACATCTTGACTCTTTCAGGCCAGAGTTTAGACAGACAGTGACAATCAGCATTGAAAATGAAAAGGAAAGCTAAAAGTGTGGATATTGGCACCTTTTTTGCAAAGAAAAGTCAGAGAAGTGCAGAGGAGGAAGAGAAGGAGGGAAACGAAAAAAGGAGATGACAGCAGGCTGGAGAGAGCAGCAGGATCAGGGCAGGAGAAGGCAACAAAAGGAGATGAGGAAATACAGGATGGAGAAGCAGGAGAAGAAATGAATGTAAGGGATGAAGAGGAAGATTCACAAAGAGGGACAGAGGCAGATGAAGATGACAGGGAGGCAGGGGGTCCTGAAGTCCCAGCTGGACCACATGGTATGTTTCTATTCTCCGAGTCCTTACTACAGTACAGTAGCATAGTATGTCATGTAACTCAGTCTGATATAAAGTGTTTTTATTTATTGGTTATTTTATGTTGTATACTGTATGTCAGATTGTGGTAGTATATGTAAATAATTACTCTTATTTTATCAGTAATTAAGATCAAACCAAAGGTAAAACAAAGGCTGTAATAGAGGAAAAACTGTAAAACCGCATTAAATAATAATTCTAATTGCCACACCCCTTTATCTTTATTTTGTAGATCTATCAAAATGCAAAGGCGACGCACCAGAGCAGCCTGATGTAAAGACAT
This sequence comes from Ammodytes dubius, assembly GCA_026122265.1. Lineage (NCBI taxonomy): Eukaryota > Metazoa > Chordata > Actinopteri > Uranoscopiformes > Ammodytidae > Ammodytes > Ammodytes dubius. The sequence goes on from JAOPFK010000041.1 coordinate 93,578, forward strand.
TCCCGAAAACACAGCATGGAGCAGCAAAAAGAAGCTTCCACGAAGAGTGGTACAATTCTTGACAATGGCTTGAATATTCCCTGTCTAAAGATGCAGCATACTGCTTTGCATGCAGACATGTTGCGCATTTTGCATCAAAACCCAGTGTATTCAACACAGAAAATGGCTATTCCAATTGGAAGAAGGCCACTTCCAAAGACAGTGGGTTCTGTGTATGCCAAATCAGACACATGTGAATGCCATGATTGCATGGAGAGAGTACAAAAGAATGGCCAGGTCAAATACCTCTGTCTTGGGAATGATGGGAGATGAAAATAAAAAACCAATAACTGAAAATCCAAAGTACCTTAAAACTTTGGCTGAAACTTTGCTTTTGACAGCCACTCAGAATATTTCCCAACGTGGCCATGACGAATCAGAAAACTCAAACAACAGGGGAAATTTCCTAGAGATTTTTAGATCTTGTGAGTGAACATTTTTAAATGTGTTCTAACATATCCATGGGTCCACGGTGTGCCTAGAGACTGCCAAAATATCAAAAAAATAACAATCTCTCCTTTTCTCACTCTCCCCCTTTCTGAAACCCCCACCCCTCCCCCCAATATACTTGAGTCAGAATTCTCGCCGACTATTAAGTCACAGTCGGCACAGCCACATCCCCATATTTTCTTTATATGTCCATACTTCCCCCCACGTTAGTAAGCAGAAACGTCCACCGTATGATAACCCCACACCCCCCCCCCCATTTCTTATTGGTCCACGGCCCCGAACATTTTCCGAGCGACAGCCATGTTGCTTTCCCCGCTAAGCGACAAGATGCCCATAGTACAGCCTGAATGTTACATGCACCAACACAGAATGCTTTTGCTCATACTCCACTAATTTATCTTAACCACAGCAGTCTATTAATGCCTCGTTTTTAATAACACAACGGATAGGAAGCTACTTGTGCTTTTTTTAAACGGTGAAACTAAAATAATTGTTTTTATTGGTATTTTTGACTGCCTGGTGTATAGCTATTAGCTTTGGGACAAGCAACCAGCTTTTGCTCATAACACGCTGTGTATATTCCCCACAGCAGTCTGACAAAGCCTCGTTTTTAGCAAGACAAAGCATAGGAAGGTAATAGAGTCGAAGTCTAGCTTTGAAGCTAATTCTTTCACTGATTTTCGTGATATTTTTAGCCGTTAGCTTCCGAGCTAGCTTCGGGAAAAGCATTGATTTTTTGCCCATAACAAGCTCTTTATATTCTCCACAGCAGTCTGAAAATGCCTCGTTTTTAGCCAGACAAAGCATAGGAAGGCAATAGAGTTTAAGTTTAACTTTGAAGCTCATATTTTTCACTGATTTTCGTGATATTTTTAGCCGTTAGCTTCCGTGCTAACTAATTCAGTACAGGCACTGTGGACAGGCTATTACTACAGGCTATGGACCCGTCGCTTCCAGAGAGGGGCGGGGGCAGCTCAAAGATTGTATATTTACGAGGGGAGCTGCAGCTCGGTTTTAAAAATAGGCCATCGTGAGATTAGCTGAACATCAGGGTATAGAGGCATACTACAATAAACGATCTGAACGTTTTTTTCAGCAAACAACTAAAGAAAAACGTATTAGGGACCTCTAAGACCATATAATATTGACAGAAAAGTGTATAATATGTGAGCTTTAACAGTATTACAATAGAATTCCTGCTCCATATTGATTACCATCTTGAGGTATTGTGTTTTAAATGTACAAAGTGGTATTGACCGTTTCCTCTTTCTGTAGACACTGACATGCAGCCAATAGATGTAAGTAACTTAGATAAAATTGAGTGTAATCATAATGATTTTCCTTTTGTGAGATGTTTTCCAAAGAATGAGGTGGATTGAAATTGAACATAGTGACATCATGTGTTATTGTGTTTTCAGGACTCATCATGCAGATCCCCTTTGCAGAACAGAAGTTTCTATTCAAAGGAAGACATGCACTGTAGTGGCAGGTAACATATATTGCTGTATTTGCCCTAGCCACTACAGCTGCCCCCATGTCAAAGACATGAAAGAACAAATGGATGTGCCAGAGGTCAGAGAGGCCATTGCTATTTTGCAGAAAACTACTTTGTACCGGGAGAGGTCAGCAAGCATGTAATCAAAATCATCATCATCATCTTCAACCGCTTATCCGAAATCGGGTCGCGGGGGCAGCAGCTTGAGCAGGGAACCCCAAACTTCTCTTTCCCGGGCCACATCAACCAGCTCTGACTGGGGGATCCCGAGGCGTTCCAAGGCCAGTGTGGAGATATAATCTCTCCACCTAGTCCTGGGTCTTCCCCGAGGCCTCCTTCCAGCTGGACGCTCCTGGAACACCTCCCTAGGGAGGCGCCCTGGGGGCATCCTTACCAGATGCCCGAACCACCTCAACTGGCTCCTTTCAACGCAAAGGAGTAGCGGCTCTGCCCCGAGTTCCTCACGAATGACTGAGCTTCTCACCCTATGTAATCAAAATGCAAAATCAAATTTAATATCCGGAAGGATGAGCAGGTGCGTGCATATGGCTCCATTGAGAAACAAAGTCTTGTACACAAATTGGTCATAAACTCATGTGTAATGTGTGTGTGTGTGTGATGTCTATGTGTGTAGGCTGTCTTCTCTAAAGCTCCTACGGAGCTTTTTGAAAGTTATGACGGGGTACTCCAGCTTATTCCAGCCACAGATGGACTGTGTGTATGTGGAGCTGGGATGGCTGTGATGCCTGAGGTCGGGGTCCAGATTTCCCTTTTTTGCAGCTCTGCTGTTTTCCCTGCCCAGATTAAGTATTATACTAAGCTCCCCTTACAAATAACAGTTTTGACTGCATTTCTGCATTCGTCATCAGAAAAGTTGCTTACTGGTGATGCAAAAATAACATCAGTGTTACATCAACATTAAGTGACAATTCTGACGGAGACTCAAGAAACTTTGGCAAATATACTGAAGTGGAAGGAGGTATTACCGTGGCCGAGTGGGCCTTTGATTCCTAGGAGAGACGTCACCAGGCAAGGGAAACGCGGAGAGCAGAGGATCAGGTCTCAGGTTTACTTTATTAAAGGTTGACATCAAGGTTACAAGCTAGGAGACACAGCTCCAACAATACAGATGTTTAACCTATACATTACAAGAGATAGGCTCTTGTTCTTATCTTATCTTATATATTTTATACCTAGCCTATCCTCAACTTGGGGAAAGGGAAACCCAACCACAGCCATCTTCCTCGGGCGAGTGAGCGCGCGCCTTTGTGGCAAGCTCTCTTCCTAATAACAGCCAAGTTGGGTGTGTGTGTCTACCTGTGTATGAGTGAGAGTGTGTATGTGAGCGCATGTGTATGTGTAACAGATCTAGTGTCAGATATAGGCTATTTGCAGCTAAGATGTTGCAGAGTGTCCCTATCTTCTGCTGTGTCTGCACACCTGTTGTTATTGCAGAGTGTGTAAGGTCATTCTGACCTGTGTGGCAACAAGGTTAACCTAAGGTTGCCTTGTGTTTCTGGTCAACACAGAGAGTTCTGTAAAATGACAATATATATATGTTGGAAATTCCTACAATACAACATACACAAAAAGGGAATATACATAACTCGCATGTCGTTATAATTAACCTTCACTTTATCCTCTCAATTTAGCATTTATGTACAGATGTCTGGACAGCAACTGTGATGGCTGCCTTCATTTTGATGGAGGCGCAACATTCCTGTTGTACATGTCCGCATTCCTGATTCACCAGGAGGTGTTAAGGGACTATATGTACCATTTCTTTATTTTTGGGGTAGGTAACTGCAGTCAATTCTTTAGCATAAGTTCTGTCTGTATTGCAACCTAGGCACATGGATCGCATCCTCATCCCCTCCAAAACACTGAGGGAAATGGTGGGGAGATACTGACGGGGGAATTTCTCTGCTGATGAATTCAGCACACCTCTCAACGAGCTGACCACATCTGCTGATTTCCTGGCACCTCTATTTATTTATTTTGGCAGCAGTGGGCGCTTCGCTGCTCCACCCCAGCCCTACCGCTGTCTCCTGGCTAAACTGATGAAGTTGTCCCCAGTTTGCAGCCTTCTCCATCCGTCGGAGGACCTGGAGAAACTGATGTCTGACCTAGTGGTGAAGCCAGGGGACCTCATCAGGCAAACACATGTCATGGAGAGGTTGCACTTTCTTTGTCCACTTTTGTGGCAGCTGGTGGCAGATGTTGGTCAGCTGAGGGAGGAGATGCTCCCCCTCATCAGAAAAATTACAATTGTGGCCAAGCAGGCATTCACAGCCCAGCTGATTGCAACTGGTGAGGGGTTAGATACCCTCATCGAAGATGAGCTGCAGTTTTTCCCTCATATTGCACTGAAGAGGCAAAGAGGGAAATTTCTGCTAGATAAGGAGACCAACGCCGTTTCTCAATTCGCGTTCTTTTCTGTACTTGTGAACTTGCGTTCTCGTAAAACGTCATCAACCGTAGCCCAAGTACTGTTCCAATTCAAAGTTCGCATCAAGTCAAGTACCCGGAAGTGTTCCTGATGTGTTCTTCAACTGGCTATTCTATCGAGGATGCATCGGTGGTGACTTGCGCGGACTTGGGGCCGTTAGATATCCCAGAATGCATTTCGCAGAGTAGTAGCAGAGCAAGGAGGCAGAGTCGGCAGAGGCGGACAAGGCGGAGAAACCCACAACTGTAAGCATAATTATTACTATTTTATAAATACTACTTTTGTTTCAGAATACTGGTATGTTGTTTTGATGTTTTTATTAGATGATAATTTAATTCTCCAACCTGTCAAATCCTACTTAGCTCCGTAAACGTCCGACTGCTAGCTTGCCCAGCTGTCCCACGGGATTTCTAGCTTGCCCCGGGGGATTTCTAGCTTCCCCCGCGGGACAGCTAGCTTGCCCCGGGGGACTTCTAGCTTCCCCCCTGGGACAGGGACAGCTAGTCCCGTTTGGGGGTGCAAAGTTGTGGTTCATAACCGTATGGTGAATTGCCCTAATGTGGGACACTGCTTAACCTGTGATACCTAAGGTCCATCGCATTTATCTCCTATTTCTGACACATGTTAATAGATAAGAAAGCCCATGGATGGAGCCATGAGGTCGAGGTGCTGATGGGGGTAGCCTGTCGAAGCTATCCCTGGAGAGCCTGAAGGCTGGCTTCAGGTCCCCCTCCAGAAAAGAAGACAGCCAGGATAGGCACAGGGGTGTTGAGCTTTGTGTACAGCTGTGAGCTGCTTCTAAAAATAATAATAAATATATTTTTAACATCGTTGATTCAGTTATTTACTATTTATATTATTTATGTTTATTGTGTGTGTGTATATATAGCCCTGGAAAAAAATTAAGAGACCACTCCAAATGTTCAGTGTCTCTTGTTTTATTTTTAAGAGGCATATGTTTGGCTTAAAATGAACATTTTGATTTTATACTATAAAGTACTGACAACATTTCTTCCAAATTCACAATTAAAGTATTGTCATTCAGACCATTATCAATAAGTAATTTAGAGATAAGAAATTTTAAGAAAAATCCAGACTGGTCTCTTAATTTTTTCCGGCGCTATATATATTTACTATTGATAGATAGATATACCAGTATATGCCATGCTTATTTGTTTATTTTAAGTACAATCAATTGCAATTATGTATTTAATATGTATTGTCTGCTAAGAAGTGTTAAAGTCTATCAGAATTAAAAAATCCATTAAACATTTTACTTGTTTGATCAGTGAATGAATTATTACATGCCTAGGTTTTTTTTAAACATTTTAGCCTGTTATATATGTTGTGTGTAGCTTTAAGGGGCTTCAACTTTCCACCCTGTGGTAAAATGATAATTCACTCATTACAGTCAAGTGTATTTATCAATATTAAACGATAAATTGAAAGGTTAAAAACAAGCCATAACAATAAAACACATACGACGTGAGATAGACAACTGAGGAGGGCTCGTCTCCACCGCATCCTAGCTCTGTAGCACAGTTAACGAGCCGAGGTGATGACGCCATCGAGTCCGCTGCCGTTCCAATTGCAGGTGCGTGCTCCCGTTCTCGGAAGTCTGGACTTGGAAGTTCGGACTTGGCAAGTTCGAACTTCGAAGTCCACAAGTCCGAACTTTGCGTACTTGGAATTGAGAAACGCAACAAGAGTGAGGTGGACGGGTGCAGGAAGACTTCGGGCCACCATTCTACCCTAATTCCAGGACTCTTCACCCTGTTTTGCAGCCATGGTAAGAAAGCTTTTTTCAATGCTTCATGAATGTCAAATATATATAGCAATTTTTTTTTTTTTTTTTTTTTTTTATTATTTTTGTTGGCATTTTTTTATGCTTTATTGATAGTGTAGAGACAGAGTTGAAATGGGGCAGAGAGGGGAGTGACATGCAGAGAACGACCGAACCCGGGTCCACTGCTGGCCGAGGCGGGACGCCCTACCAACTGAGCTAAGGGCGCCCCCATATAAAGCCATTTTAACACTCATTAACACCAATCAATGTGTTTTGTGCTTTTCCCATAGGTGTGTGTTATGGCATCTCCATAATGGAGAACAGTGAATCGGTCAATATACCGTTCACCATCCTCAGGACCCAGTTCCAGTCAGGTGAAGTTTGTACAATATTCATAAAAAATATGAATAATGCATGTTACATGGTGCTCATGGCGCAGTGGGTAGAGTGTCCCCCCCTTGCCCTGCAGCAGACCCAGGCTGAATCCCGCCGGGTCAGTTCTCTGCATGTCTTTCCTTCTTTGCTCTATTTCAACTCTGTCTCTACAAACTGTCAATAAAAGCAAAAATTTCAAAAAAAAATATACGTATAGGCTATATATAAAAATAAATTACAGGTTGTAGATCAACATTCAAACCTGTGATCAACAAATAATGATAGATAATGTGCAATAGAAATTCATAAGCTCTTTTGCTGGCTGTAAGGTCCTTTATTCTGACCCCCAGACTGTGTTTTAATC
>JAOPFK010000042.1:0-2500 GCA_026122265.1 Ammodytes dubius
ATATGAACAGATATATTCAAATAGGCTGAGGGCTCGTCCGGGATTTGAACCCGGGACCTCTCGCACCCTAAGCGAGAATCATACCCCTAGACCAACGAGCCAAAAAAAGCCATTTCTTTTGGACGTAAACTGAAAATATATAGAATTAAGCCAAGAAAAAATTGTCAATTGCATCTCAGAAATTACAAATACTTGGATGTGACTTGAGAGCCATTAAAAAAACACTTGTCATTGGATTTTTATCTAAACTCTTAGGAAAATGCTATCAACATCTACAATGGCTATGCTTGCAATACTGTTGAAGGGGTTGGACCAAGCAGACAATTATAACGGGGAAGAGCTTCATTTTTCTGTTTACAAAAAAGTAACCCCAACGCTCAAGAAGGAAACACCATGTAATCATTGTCTGTGACCAAGGATGTTCACTTTCTAGTACAAATTGTGGACTGGTAGCACAACCACCTAAATACTGTTGCTAATCATATGAACCAAGTTCGATGATCTTGATTCCTTAAATGTGCCAAAGCCTTGCAGTGAAATCAATGGTTAGCACTAAACCTATTAACTGTCGCAGAGCTTGAAATTGCCTTGTTAAATGCAGGATGTAATTCAAATGATAGAGGGCTCGTCCGGGATTTGAACCCGGGACCTCTCGCACCCGAAGCGAGAATCATACCCCTAGACCAGGGGTGGGCAATATGTTTTTCCAGTGGGCCATACTGACTCCGTTAAAGTAAGTGAAGGGCCACACAATTGGAAATAAAATTTAAACATGAAATATTTAGTGCAGAATTACTTTAAACTACCGGTACATAGATTTGGTGGGCTTGATTGTGTTATTCACTAGCCCTTTTTAAATATTACAATTAACAACTCTGCAACAATTAACTATGATTCAGTGAGACTGTTATATTTGTGTAACAGACCTGCATCACTCAATGAAGAAAATATTAGGCTTTTTATATGATTTTATTTATGGAGAAACACACAACTCCTTTAAATTACAACTGTGAGAAATTACTCACATTGCAAAAACAAAAAAAACATTGCATCCAGCTGTTGTAACTAAATTATTGCATTGAAATGCTCATCAGAAAAAAAAATAGACAGTGGTTTTTAATACTCACACTTAAGGCCGCCCCTGTGATAATGACAGAACTGGACTCCTACAGTACTAAGACGACAGGCCAGTCATTTTCAACAATGAACATTGTGTGCACTGCCTCACACACAAACTCTCAGTTCAACCAAGTCCACAAACAAAAATATAACAATTTACAATAGCGTTTTTCTCTTACTATGCATGTTGCTTAGTGGGACTTACTTTTAGCATGGAGTGAGCTGAAGTGGCGCTGAAGATTTGAAGCCTTGAAATGCGCTTATGACGCCTGGCATATAAGGCAGAATGGCTTGGTATAACGTTCAACAAAAAATATAAACTCTCCCACTCTGTTTCGGAGCGAACTTGACACAAATTGTTTACTCACGGAAAACCTCCCTCCAAGCTGAGCGGGCAGTTTTAGGTTGCGTCCACACCAAACGTTTGCAAACGTTATGTTGGGTCCTCAATTAAACATTTGCGAACAGGCATACACATACACATTAACAAAATAAAAAATGAAATAATAAACAACATGTAAAACGAACGTAAGAGCCGCATGAAACGTTTGCGAACTCACACTGTTTGAACAACTCTGGCAGTTATCTTGCTGCCGATTGATAGTGCACACATTGTCTCTGTATCCGTGAATCTCCAAAAAGTCCGAATGGACCCGTGTATGTGTCCACTGTCTGTGTACATGTCCACAGCTTTGTGCACACGCGGAGTAAGGGTTGTCAGTTAATGGGAACAATGCAGACGGTCACCTCCCTTTGCAAGATCATCAAAGTCTGGCGTCATGTGTGATGTTGCAATGCGCAACACAGAGGACAGATGTTCATCCGTCAGACGTGATCTGTAACGTGACTTATTGTAGTTCATCACGGAAAATGTTTGTTCGCAGACATAGGTGGAGCCAAACAAAACGAGCATCATCCGTGCATGCCTGCGTAGGTTCGGGAAGTGCGTTTCGTCCAGTGAGCCATAGAAGCTGTCCAGTGTGGAGGTGCTGAACTTCTCTTTCAGTGTCAGATCGCACTGGATGTCAATCAGTTCGAGTTGCACATCTGGGGGCGCTTTCTCGCTGTCGAATGAGAAGGGAGTGGACACCAGCTCCAGTTCTGGTTCAATCTTCTCAAAGTCAGAGAAACGGCGGTTGAACTCATTGTGGAGGTGTGTCAGAGTAGTGGAGTATCTGTCAGTGTGGCGCGGTGGCACATCCAGTGTAGCCAGCATTGGGAAATGTGTGAAACACTTGTTGCTCATATGTCGAGAAAACAGGATCAGCTTGGCTTTGAACGCTGTCACGTGTGAATACAGCTCATGCACAAATGCGTTCTTCCCTGTAACTTCACATTTAGGTCGTTTAGATGGCTCAGTACATCCACCCCAAATGCAAAG